>CAKNWW010344723.1:43135-58073 GCA_932074435.1 Andricus kollari
TATCTTAAACTCTTAATCAATATAAATGTGGAAAATTATCTTTTAATCCATACAATTAATGAAAATCTGTTTTGTTACCGGATGAAATACAAACTCGGAAAAATTTAAAGAGTAATTGTAACTCTGAAACTATAATTGGAAAAGAGAGAAAAAAAAGCTTTATTTTGTAATTATCACATTATTTCTGAAACAATACGTACATTTGTCAATTATCAATTATCTTCAGCTCTTAATCAATATAAATGTGGAAAATTATCTTTTAAGCCATAAAATTAATGAAAATCTGTTTTGTTACCGGATGACATACAAACTTGGAAAAATTTAAAGAGTAATTGTAACTCTGAAACTATAATTGGAAAAGAGAAAAAAAGCTTTATTTTGTAATTATCACATTATTTCTCAAAACACAAACTTATAATATTCCAGGGACACGATATTAACAACCTTTTGATTTTCACCCATATGATTAAATCGAAGCATGAATAGCAATAATCTGGAGGATGTATAGAAGATTAAGGAAAGCAAGTTGAGCTTTCTAAAGTAACTTCTTAACGAACGAGAGGAGCACCACTAGGAGAAATTGAAAAACTTCATCTTAAGCTTGAAGGAAACTATCCCGATTTATTGAAGATTCATGAATCCTCTGGATGCGAGATAATCAAGCGACAGGTATGCGATTCCTAAGAGAGGATGTAGAAAGTTTTCGTTAAAGTAAGTCACATGTATACGCATGACCTCTATAATAGACTACTTTCACGAAGGTTCTGAGAATGTTCATGGTATTGTAATCAAGTTTCATAGTTCGAAGGTTAGTCCACTGACTGAACTTGATTTCTCTGGAGCCTTCTATGCTTGCAATCACTAGCCACCGTTGCTGGAATTACACTATTCAGGACCTTCATCATCATGTGAAAGCACCAACACGTAGGTTATTACCAATATGTCGACTTCATTAGCGCCTTTCCACCCCCCCCCCACACTTCACCGCCAACGACCAGCATTTCTAGCTCCATAGAAATTAATAAAGAAACTTGATACGGGTTGATGCAAATCATCTCTGACTGTGATGAATCGATATTTGCTTGTTAAGCCTCACTGAGATTGTATCGTTGATATAAAAATAGATGAAGTACAAAAAATTGATTGAAAGTTAACTAGAAAATTTATAGGGTAAATTTAATATGAGAATACTGAAATAAGTGTATTATTATCACGCCCTAAAAACAGACTATTGACTGCCAAACGATTCCTTTCACTATTGAAGGATTTTCCGTTTAAAATTGGTATGAGAGGAAATCCTTTCACAGTTGAAGGATTGTCGTTTCAAATGCTATCTTTTAACTGTAAAAGGAGTTTCAAATTCTATCCTTTAATTGTGAAAGGATTTCCTTTGATCTTGAAGTGAAATTTATTGTCGGATCAAAGAGAGAATAATTTTTACGTTAAAAGAAAACTTATTGCATGATATGACGTGCAAGTAATGTACAAAAGCCCAACTTTGGTAAATGTAAATATAAAATTGATAGCTTTAAATTCTATAACAACAATCCGTTCTAGATTTCAGCGTTAAAAAATTTAAAGATACAACTTTGTGTGCGGTACTAATTTTGCATACGTCAAAAGCGTAAAATACAATGAAATTTCGCACGTTTTTGAACTCACTTTATCAATTAATCAATCAATAATGTCCTAAACGATATTCACTCATGCGCAGACGCACTTTCTCCGCTAGACAAACAATTACATCCTTAAATAGTTGAAGGAATTCTTTTCAAAGTAAAAAAAATCGTTTATCAGTGAAACTACTTCCGTTTTGCATTTAACGGATTAGTCTTTGAACAGTGAAACGATTCTATTGATGGACAAAAAAAAATCGTCTTAATTTCAAAAGACGCATTCTGAAAGGAACGTAATTTTACTGTTAATAGAGTTTTTCTTAGAGTGGAGGTTGGTCCAAAAATGTTTCTTTAAAATCTAATAAATAAATTCTCTTCGATTTTATCAAGCTGTGAAACAAATACTAAAATTAGACACCAGCGCGATCCCAATCGGATAATTTGAATTTAATTTTATATTGCATTTCAAAATATCTAAAAAAATTAGAGAAAAATGAAGACTTCTTAGCATCTGCATAGCACTTGCACCCCTTTCGAGGGTTACGTAATTTTTCCATAACAACGCAAATTTTAAAATTCTATCTTTGGATCAAATTTAAATTTTGAAAAAGTCCGTACCCATGTTTGTTCAATATATTTAAAAATTGCTAACTTTATTAGTTTTTATAAAAGCAAAGAACTTGCAGATTTTTACATTGTTATAGCTGCCACAAAACAAAATATTTTTGTTATCAATCGAGGGAACTTATTTTTCATTAATAACATTCCCTAGTAAAAAATGTAATAAGGATTATAAAAGAGATAAAAAAGATCATGGGAATTTTTAAATTTGTTCTCCTCAGTAAATTCGACACAAGAAACAAGAAATTCGATAAATATCTTGCGTGTGAAAAGAAGGAGAAATTTGTTATCGTATAATCAACTGCTCCATACAATATGTAATCAAGTTAAGGTGAGTTCGTACAAAGAATCAGGTTTCAGTTGTTTTCTATATGGAATCAAGTCTATTTTTGTAATTTTTCACATTTTTACTTTTGGTGATAATATAAACAAAAGCAGGCCTTCGTAGTAAAATTTTGTGGAATTCTTTGTAATATTTACTATTGTTTCGATTTTTTTAACTTTTCATTACGTGCTGCAGAACGGTATGCTTTTTTATTTTATTGCAAAAAATCAAACTGTGCAAAAATAGACTTAATTCCATACAGAGAACAACTGAAAGCTGGTTCTTGGTACGGACTCACCCGCACTTGATTATATATTGTCTGAAGCAGTCGATAAAATACTGAATATAACAAGATGAAACAATGTTGAAAATATGTACAGGGTGGAAAAATCTCATTACTACCTAACTTTGGTCCCCATCCAGAGGATTGAACATAAAAATTTACTCAAAACTCATACATCAAGTCAAATATTCGTTAATATTTCAATTCACTTACTCCAAGGGTTGCCACAAATTGGATATCAAACTTTGACCCTCTTTTATCTCTGCTATTCTTTCAGTCTGGTAAAGTAGAACTTTGGAGCTTTGTAAAAGCGTCTTATAGAATCTTATGTTTGCATTAAATTTTTAAGCAAAGTTCAATTTGAACTAAATTAAGAAAAAAGTAATTTAGAAATACTTTTAATTATAATTCCAAACAGTTATATTATAATAGTAATAAGTTATGCGAGATAATCTCTTAAATATTACAATTATAGTTAAAATATCAATTTTTTGAAACATAGTGATTAAAAATTAAACGTTACATGAAATTTAAATTAAATTATTATTTGAATAAAAACTTGAAGAGAAGGATTTAAGTTTAAAAAACTTTGCGCTTTAGAGAATAAGCATATATAAATGTCAGATTCTTTAAATTGATAACATTAAAATACCGAATGCTTTTCAGCATGGGAATTAAATTTTTTTAAGTTTTGAGTTTGGTGATTAATGAGCATAAAGTGTTCAATAATTTAATATAGACATGATTAAAAATTTCATTTTTTTTCTATGTATAAGACTTTTTATGTATATACAACTGACAGTTTTAATTATATATGAAAGTAGAATAATACCTAAAAACTGCTTTGAAATTAAGAGAATATCTGTTCCTATTATATTAGAATTGATTAAAATGAAACTGGAATATTTAGAAATATTGTTGAATGTGTAGAATAGAATTTTCGAGTGTTTTTAAATTATGCGTACAAAAAAGTTTGATTTATTCATATTTCGTGAAATTTGGAATGCATTGATGGTTCAAATGTGATGGAATGTGTAAAATAATGTTCGAAATATTAAACTTTCAAATAACGACATAATTCGTATTCTTGTTCTTCTCTTCATTCCCTGATTTTAATAAGGATAATATTCAAAAAATTTAATTTTCTCAAAAATGAAACAAGTACTATCATAAAGCAATTGTATTTTATATATTTTATAATACTAGCAGTAAATATACATGCGTCAAGCGCGCTTTCCCTTTTGTGGATTTTTATTTCCTAACATTAAAAATATAAACCTTTTAAAAATCCATTATCGAGAAAATTTTTCAATAATAATAGTTTTTGAAACAATAATTAATAACTTCGAATTGAAAGTGCTTGCAAATTTAAAAAAATAATATTGAACGATTTCGAATTGAAAACGTTTCAAATTAAACAATTTTAGATCAGGTAGAATTATGAAAAAAGGACAATATTTTTAATGTAATAAAAAATAATAAAATTGTATCAAAGAGGACTTGAAATTGCATGATTTCTTATTCAAAGCATCTAAAATTGAACAATTATATTTTGAATCGAAGAGTCTCGAAATTGAATAATTTCAGTATTCAATTCATTTTTCAAATTTTGCATTGTTTTCAAAATATTTAAATCTGACATTACTAAATATAGAACTGACTATTAGAGCTTTCAATATCCAATTTCGTAATTTTGAACAATTTAATAGTGAAATCGTCCTGATATTTTTAATGGTGAAATGTAATTTACTTATTACTTACAATATATCCCATTAAAATTAATATTTAAAGAAGTTTGAAGTTATAAATACGAGAATGCACGGGTTATCGGCAAGTTAGAAACCTGGCTGCTTCAGTTATCGGCACTTCAATGTGTTAGTGATCGGCAATAGCGTTTAAGAATAATTTAAAAGTAAAACTATTTTTTTTTGGGTTAATTTTGAGAATGATTGCAGGATATACTTTCAATAATATATATTTCAATCTATTATTTATTTAAATCTTAGAAAATAAATATATATACACATAGATTTAAAAATTGCGAAAATTATAATTTTTGAAAAAAAAACTATTTCAATTTCATCGTAAATATTCATAATTTTAGTCAAAAATAATTCATGGATTTTCAAAACTGCATTTAGTAAATTTTCTTTGATGCCGAGAACTGCAGCACCTTATAGAATCTATAGAATGCTTTAGTAATCGGCATCAACAATTTTATAAAAATTCTTTGTTTAGGAATAGTATTTTGGGTGCCGAATACTGAACCAAAGCAAGATTTATGTATCCTCAATGCGTTTTCAAACTTACTGATGTATGGCGCTAACGTTATTCAATTAAAAAATACTGCTTTATTATACCTGTCAAAATTCAGTGTTCGGCAGTTGTGTCGATTATCGAAGCAACAAGGGTACAGGTTCACCTGTCGTCGGATTTTCTACTTTTCAGAAATATTATGTAATATTTAACAAACTTTCGTACGTCTACATGTGACAAAAACATTTATTTATATAATAAGCATATGCTTAACGTAATCTTTTGTGTTTTTCACCGCCCACGAGACTTTTTCTGCCGACTGATACTCTAACCAAAAACTTAAGAATTTTACTCGATTGTAGCACTTTGCAAGAACGGCCACAAAAAATGTTCTTTTCCCTTAAAGTAATTTACTTTTCTCATCACAAAGCCATTTGCATTCCATGCTACGATGTCCAAACACATAAAAAATTACATTTCTGCTGAGAAAGAAGAACACAATAGCTTACTATATGGAAAACACTGCGTAATCTGCCGATAACCCATGCATTGACGAATACTGGCACATTTACCTTATGTTCAATAGAAAGAGCATGGAGAACCTTGAGAGAAAAAAAAAAACATTTTTTAAATTTATATTAAAAAAGTTATAGATCCTTGAAGAAGACAGTACTCGCTCAAACCCTAGTGAATGCTTATTTTTACGAATGAGTAATAAAATGTTGATTTTTTAACATGAAGGTATTACAAAAACCAAAGCTTATCTTTCAGTAAAAAAAAGAACCATTGCATAAGAAAAGTCAAATTTATTTTTTGCTTCCGGTTTTGAGACTCAACTTTCGATCTTTTTGCTTTTGAAGCAAAAAAACTTTGGTTTCAAGGTATCAAAAATTAACTGTTTTACAATTGCGCATTCAAAATATTACTTTGAAATTGGAATTATAGATATTTCAAATATGATAAATATGAATAATGAATATCATATCATATAGTGATTTCTGTCCAAGGAAAATCACTGTCATGTACATTGTTTAAAATTAAACAATTTCATTTAGTGTGAACCTTCAAAGTTTATTTATTCTAAAAACGTTTGAAATTATATTCTTTCTAATTGGAAACTTTCTAACTTATTGAAAGCAAACTTAAAGCGTTAAAAATTGAACAATTCCAAACTTCGTTTAAAAATTGAAGCATTTTTAAATTAGGATCTTAAAAGAAAGTCGTTAAAAAGTAATAATTTTTAAATTGTGCGTCATGATTTTTAAATTAAATCATTTCAGTCTAAAGTCGAAATTGAAAATCATGGGGAACAGCTTCATTTGGAAGAGAAATTCATCAGATGTCTTACTGACGTATAATAATAAACTGTCACATTGACATTATAGAAAAAGTCGCGAGACAGAAAACACGTGACAAGCGAACGGAAACATATGAACTTCAATGTAGACAGAATGAACGGAAGTTAGATAATTATATGAAGGGTGTCACAGCATAACCATTCAAGTGGAATTTTTTTTAAAACCAATTTTATTGGCTTGAAAATTCTCTAAAATTCCAAGTAGGTTCTTAAAACTCGTGATTTTCCAGAACCATGTATCTGCCATGTGTACAAAATGAATGTAAAAGACCAAGAAAATGTGCACTGAATTTCCTATTTTAAATGGGGATTTTCGTAAAGCAATACATTCAAGTGTTTTATCTTTCATTGCACCTTCCCTTTAAAAATGGTAATTCTTCTAACCTATTTTGCAACTAATGTCATTTAAGCTGCTAGTTATTGCAACTATGGTTTTATAATTTAATTTGTGAATATCGCTTTTTCCTAACTTCAATTTGCTATCGAAAATATTAGTCTTTTACAACGCTAAATGGCAATTATTAAGTTTTGAAGTATATTTATAATTGATATGGAAAAAGTATTTTTCGTATCGCTGTAGCAATTAATATGATTTTATCGACTATATCCTAGATTGCCATCGAAATCTTGTAAAAATAAATATTATGATACCAAATTTTACAACCAATAGTTTCTCCGTGTGGACTTACATGCTTTTGCCGCGTCACCCTTCATATATATGTATATACTTATAATTATTAATTAAAGATTTATTATTAATTATTTTTATCTACTAGTTTTTTTCTTCTAAAAGAATTTCATATAAATTCGTTTAGGAAAAAGTAGGCGCTTTTGTTGCAGAATAATCTTATTATTTAAAAAAATTGAATTATGCTTTAAAATTTCTTGAAAAATTAATAAATTAATAATAATTAATAAATAAGAATTATAAAGCATCCACTAAATGATTCTCGACCTTGGCGATGGAAGAAATATTGAACTTATCTATAATGAAAGTGTTCCACAAACGTTCACGTCACCGGCTTCAGTAGTGTAAAGATTTTATCGTCAGACAGTAGTGTCAACTACTACATTGTCGGGCGCGAAAGGGAAACCCACTTTTCCTATAGCAGAAAAATACCACAGGCTTTTGTTGACCTCACCACTCTGTAAAATGTTCGAATTCTCTTTCCTGAATCGAGAACTACATGAATGTCGAGTATTTCAATGAACTGTTAAGCACTCACTCCTCGTCATTCACGATACTTTGCGCAAACCACTTCCATAAAAAAGGATACTGAATATATGCGCGCTCAAGGGAACATAAAACGCTGCTTTGCACAGAGAGGAATAAAAACTCAATTCTCTCGAGAAATGTCTTGAAAGCGAACAGAAAATCTCATTGAGTTATTCAAATTATGCACTAAAGCAATACTGGTTCAATTATTAATTCAAATGCTTGTCATAATACCTCACTTGGAAGTCAATTTGCTTAATATTTTATTATTCTGATAAAAATGAATCATGTACCTATAATTGAATTATTAATTTTTTAAAATTATGATTATAAAAAATGGCCGTGACTACGTGTACTGAAATTTCAGTACAAATAGTCGGATTTTTTGAGTATGAATAGCGGGAGCTGGAAAAGGGGCTATTTGTACCGAAATTTCGATACACGGTGAAAAAAATTAAGCTGTGGCAGGGATATTATTCCCTATTATAGCTAAAGATTTAGCTGAAAACGAAGGAATGAATTTAGAAAGATCCCTGGATCAGCGAAAATGAATATCTTTGACCATTTCCCGTATACCAGGGTGTATTGTGGGAGCATCGAAATAAAATGGCGACAGTCTAATCGGGAGCATTAACAGTTCAGATTTACTTTAGACATTGAAAATAGTTTTGCCACCTAAAATGCACGCGAATGTTAATATTAAGTAGAGTTTGGTTCGGGGAAAACAAACTTGATCTCCAAATGCATTATACGGATTTGAGGGAAATTCATTTTCTCGATACCGGATAAAAAATTGGCTACTGCAAGTTAATATATTTCTACAACAACTAAATGTTTTTCTAATATAGAGGTAATAAAATTATACACAATGTGTCGAAAATAATAAATTCTCGAACTTAGCAACTTGGTCAAAATTACTGATCTACGAGAACACAGTTTATATAAAGTAATTAAATGTATAACTCAAACTAACTAAACGATTTACCTAATCTAAGCGGACACTATCTTTGTGTTTAATATATTCTAGATTCATTCGTTAGCCTCAAGAAGTTTTTTTCTGTGTACAAATAGCCGGATTTTTTCAGCACGTATAGACACTACCATTAAAAAAAAGTTTTCAATAAAAAAATTTAATTTCTCAGTAGCTGTTAAGCATGAAACATAGAGTAAAACAGTTCTACAAAAAATGTTATAACATTGTAACTGTCTTGAAAGGGTTACAATTGTCACAATTGTCTCTTCTTTGAAATAAACTATATTTCACAAGGAAACGATTCTGAGATGAGATACAGCCTACCCGATTTTATGATTTCGCCCAAATTATGAGTTAACTTTAGAGAGTTGCTAGTAGTATATTGTGTACCCAGGATAAAAAGACGTTTGCCCACTTGGCGCACAAGATACTTTAAGTATAAAAGGTATGATTTGCAAATTTATCAAGTCTGAAATTTGAGGTAAGGTTGACGCGGACATAATTGTACACGGGCGACAGTGAATGCGCATGCGCGCAGTACGATTATGAGTCCATAATATTCCTAGAAGTGTTATGGACTCATTATTGTATTGAACGCATGCGAATTCGCTCCTCCTGTTGTGTAGACGGCTACTTTCAGAGCTTAAAAGATGCTGATAAAACACATAAATTATGCTTGCGTTATATAAATTTACTAATTTTAATTAAAATTGGAAAATAAATCTTCGCTTATTTACTACAGATGGATAAGTTAAATTGACGCCAAGTAAATAAAGTAATTTGATCGAATTTTAGACATTATTATCGCGAAATTTTCGGTGAAGTGGTGCGAAAGTTTTCACTCTTATCAAACAAAAGGTCTGTCCTTTTGCCCGCGCTGCCCTTTTACACTTCAATATGGGTACTGGCGAAGGTTCCGGTAAACAAATTAAAACTTCATTTTACTTTCTCATCCACGTCGCCCTAGATCGGATTTAAGTCTGGAATATCAGTAACCACTTTTCACCAAATGAAGACAGAGAGAGGAAAAAAGAGAGAGTATTACGTGGGCAAATTGGATTTGTATTAAAACGACTTTTTTCAAATTATTATTTTATTAAAAACTTGACAAGCTAATTTAATTTTCATTAAAACTTAAATAATTTAATCTCAAGAATATAATCAATATGCTGGAAAAACATAATTATCTAATGTTAATCGTGTTCTTCAGAATCAATTTATTAAATCTGTTTCTCTAAGTTATGTACAATGAAAAATTCGACTATCTTACAAAATTTGCTTTTAAATTATAAAAACTGATTCGATGTGAAGGCATCATGGAACCAACAGATCTCCTTGACAACGAATTTGGAAAATTTAAATTCTGAAGATGTGCAGAATTTATATTTAAAAAAAAATGTTTCTTTGCATAAGCAATCAGAATTGCTGCACTATTAAGATAGCTTTGAAAAAATATTCATCGCGATTCTCTAAAGTTTGACACCAATGGTTTTTGAATTTATAGAAACAAAATTTCCGTAAATTTCAGAAAATCGAATATCCATGTCACGAGGTGAGAAGCAATCTCAAATGAAAATACAATTTCATTCTTCAGCTTATATTATTTTTTCCTCTGTAATAATTACTCATGTATTCGATTTTCTCATAAGGTTTTCGTAAAAGTATACGAAATAATGTGACGCTCAATCGATTTTGTGTTCGAAATAGATTAATATTTGCAGAACCGCTGCACAGATTTCATTAGTACAGTTGGTAGAATTTCAGATATATACGAATACGTACTTCTCTCATAATTTAAATGTTTGCTGCTCCTGCGAGCAGAAATATCCCTTTGAATGATTAGAAAAGTAATTAGGAAAATAATTCATCAACAAGGTAACATTGTTTTTAATACATTCCAATATTTCTAATTTTTTTACGCACTTCCTTTCTAAATTTCTGTTAATTGAGCATTTTTTCATAATTTTATCGTGAATGTATATTAATAATAAAGCGAATTTGCAATTGTTTGTATATTTGTGACCAGCAATTAGTATTCACGGTTTGCTAAATTTACACACCGTGTTAATTCTAGACAGAGTTATTGAAGGCTCCCTTGAGTTCTCATTCATTCGAGAAATATTACTAATGTAATAAATGTTAGTGTCTATTTGTAGCGAACAAATCTGACTATTCATACCGAAGTTTCAGAGCTCGTAGCCATGGCGATAATAGATAGGAAATTTTTCAGAATTAAATATCAAAATATAAGAAAAAAATATCAAATTATGGGTAATCGACTAGTTTAAACGAAGTAGAAATAGTTGTATGGAAGTTTTGCGATAATTCTAAATATTAGGACATGGTCAATTTATTTAATTATTGTAATTAAGACTTACAGTTTTGTAGAACATACAAGCTTGTCTGTCTTCATCCTCTCCCGTTGGACAGTCTATAAAACCGTCACAAAGAACGTGGTCATCGATACATCGATATCTACCCATTCGATCAGGCGTTGGACACGCAAATCTTTCCATTCCATCCTCCGACGATGGACATTCTGGAAAATCAGAAAAAAAACACATATTAGTCCTAAAGTCATTGATGTTAGTTCTTCTTTTTAGTATTTGCGAAATCTAAATAGATCGATATTCATCCTAAAGCAAAAAATTGTTCTCCATGTAAATTTCTCACCAAGTTTACTAACAAATATTTCGAATACATGAAGAATGAAACCTCTAAATTTTCAAATGCAAGTTCGGAAGATTATGATTTGATAAGCATTCAATAAATTGTAAATATTTCCGATTGTAAAATATTTTCAAGGCACTGACTAGTATTATGAGGGTTGTCACAGAACCTGGAAAATTCATAGAAAAGTCCAATAATTTTGATGAAGAGCCTAGAAATTTCTATTGACATTAGTTTTTGAGTTTTTGAAAATTATCTTCGTAATTTTCTGCTCAGTATCCCTGCTGCTCTTTTACTATTTCATATTCATAATTTTTTTATAATAATCAAAAACTTTGTTTAGAATGAAATAATAGTCGAAAAGTCTTTAAAAAATGCATTGATTGCTGATATCCCTTAATTTTTATAATATTAAAATGACAATGTTTTTATTATGATAGCCTGAAAGTTAATAAAATTCTGCGTCTAATAAGCTCAAGTTGAAGCCAAAATGTCAATTAAAAAAAAAATACTACAAAAAGACGTCAAAATTCGTGTGTAAAAAATTGGTATAACTCGGGAAACAGTCAACATTTTTCAAAGTTCTTTGACTGATTTAAAAGGTAAGTCTCTATAGTATTATTCTAGATTGTTAAGATGTTTTTAGAATTTTTTCGCTAGAATCTGTCTTGGGTCGAACTTGTTCTAACAAATTCGCGAAATATCAAATAATGATCATAAATACCATATAATTAAAAAAAATTTTAATAATATTTTTTTAAATATTACTAAAATTTGTTAAAATATCGTAAATAATGAGTTAAAAAAATGTAAATATTTACAGATTTTAATTTTTTTACTTTTTCGCACCAAGTTTGACACGAGGGCAGAATATAGGGCCAAAATTCAAGAAATATCCTAACAATTTAGTAAATCACTGTGAAGACTTACCTTTAAATTTCGCCGAAGAACTATGAAAAATGTTGAGTATTTCCAGAGTTATTCCAATCTTTCGAAAACATTGAAAGTTGAAGTCTTTTTGAAATCTAACTTCGGTAACAACCTTGTTTATGGAATTTTTCATTAAGCTAACCGGTCAAGTACAGTGTGAGGGCTAGTATCACCGAATTTTGCGTAACGTTTGAGCTGGAAAAGGGGAGAAAAAAAAAGTTACAGAAAATTCTGTAACTGTAGACAGCTTCTATTTTCAAACAGAAATTCTTCTAAACTTGAAGAATATTTTCTAGTTCTGTAAAATTAAAAAATGTCTTAACTCGAGACTAAAATTGAAACTAAAATTTCAAAATTATGTATTATTGAGACGATGTTCAATGCGAATTTCGAATGCTTTGGAATTGGAAATATTGAAACTCGAATTTTTGAACCTGAAGGTTCTCCAAAGTGCATCATTAGAAGAGTTAATATGTACATTATTCGAGATTTTGCCAAGCATTAAGAATTATGGATTTAAATTTTAAATGCTCTCAATTTTAACGAATAATATATTTCAATTGAAATTTATAATGAATTCAAATTTTTGATAATTAAAACTTACAAGATTCAAGATACAATTCTTGTCAAATCATACGTTTTCAATTTTGAGAATTAAGATTTTTAGGCCATACAATGTTTAAGCTGGAAAAAATTCATTTCAAAAACAACTGACAGCACTAAAAATTTTGAAATTCAAATAAGAATAAAAATTTCTAACATTTTAGGATTAATCTCTTGAAACATTTAAAAGCAGCATGATTGAAAGATTCACTGTCTTTAATGTTGAAGCTGCTTAAGTTTCTAAAGAGTTGATTCTGAAAAGTTAGAGTGGCTAATTTCTTCAAGTTTCAGCTTTTATTTAATATATTATTCTTCAATTGTAAAATATAAAACGTAAACAATTCTACAATTCTTGAATGTATACGTACTTAAAATTTGAAACATTTTCAATAACTGCTGGGTTGAAATGTCAAATGTGAGAAAGTGGGAATTGCAAAAGTACTAAAAATATTTTATTATTCTAATCAGAGAAGGTATTCGATTTTTGTGAAATTTGACCCACCCCGTTTTTGTCAAATGTCTGCGTTTTGAGACCCCCTGAACCCGAAAAACAGGTTGTTACGAAAGTGCCTTTCCGTATGCATGGCTGTATGCTGTATGTATGTATGTATGTTTGTCTGTCTGTCAGCACGATCATTTTCGAAAGAATTGACAGATTGGATTAGCCTTTGGTATACTCTTTTACTGTCCCAAAATGAAGGGCAAGTTCGTTATCCAGCCATTTTGGATTAAAATTAAAAAAGTTCGATAATTTTCAAAATTTTTGAGACCACTTTTCTCCGGTATTTGTAAATTCTATGCAGGGCTGTTCCTAGTATTCAAAAAGATGAACAATTTATCTTAATGAATTTTTTCGATAAAAAACAAATTACCTGAGTTATAGCATTTACAAAATTTAAAAAAAACAAAGAAAATGTAAATTTTAGGCAAAATATGAAAACGATATGAAAAAGTCAAAAGAAAAAAACGCTGCTTTTTGAATACCCTACGAGATTGTCATTAAACAACTTTTTGAATTTTTGTGAAAAATCGAAAATTCAAATTTTGATCGCACCAAAAAATAATGAACAATACAAAATTCCATTTTGCGGTCAAACTATACAAGATACTAAAAAATATGCATGGACAAAAATTTTTCACCAAAAAAAGAGCTACACATTTGTTATAATTTTTTTTCGATATGATGCGTGGTTTTTCTTTTATTCGTAAAAAACATTAAAAAATAAAAAATTTAATTTTTGGACAAACGACATAAACTATGAGAAAAATAAATGGACAAAAGTTGCTCATCGAAAAAAGCTACAAATCTGTCATGAATGATTTTTTCATATGACGCGTAGATTTTCTTTTAATCGTCAGAAACAAGATTAAAAATAAAAAAATTAAACTTTTGGAAAAACAACACGACAGACTACAAAATTATCTACAAATTTGCTCAACACGACTTTACGCTAGGATGCGTATTTTTAGTTTAAATAGTAAAAAATAAGATAAAAAATAAAAAAATTAAATGTATGGAAAAACGACACAAAATGCAATAAAATGTTCAATAACAAAATTGTTTTTTCTGATAGGATGCGCACTTTTTTCAGTTATAAAAACAAGAAAATGAAAATACGTATGTTTCAATACCAATGCATGTTATGAATTGTAATAATATAAATTTATTGAAAATATAGATTTTTCAGGGTAGTTGAGAATAAAATTTAATGCAAAATAAGAAGCAAATATTAAAGTAATCATGATAAATAAAATTTTTACTTTATATTGCAATAACTGAATAAGCAATCCTAGCCCGAGGTACAGAAATAAATGTAATATACATTTGATATAAAAGTGTTGAACATAATGGAGAAAAGTTTATATTTTGGACAAAATCGAATACGAAGCACGAGATACGTGATGAGAATGTCTTCGTTACAGCTGAATGAGCTTTAAGAAGAGAGAATTCACAATCACCAAATTACAATTGTCGATGCTTTGATCTTTAATTTTAAAAGATCTGTGCACAAATGTGGGGGAAATGTACTTTAGCCTATGTAAACATATTATTCTTCTATATAAACTCCAACATAAGAAATGGGTTTT
>CAKNWW010344724.1:940-11082 GCA_932074435.1 Andricus kollari
CATGTTTGGTTGAAAATTTATTTTCTTCAAATTAAAATTCAACTATTTGGTTGAAAATTGATGTATTTTATTAAAAATTAATCTTTTTTGGTATAAAATTAATCTTTTTGGTTCGAAATTAGTTTTTTTTTATTGAAACTTATTTTTTTAACTGAAAATTTAACTATATCATGTTTGTTTAAACATAAATCATCTTCAGTTTAAAATTCAACTATTTATTTGAAAATTTTTGTATTTTGTTGCAACTATGTTTTTTGTGGCAGAATATTGCTCTTCTTGGTGACTAATTCAACTTTTTAGTAGAAAATTTTGTATTTGTGTTTTAAATTCAATCATTTTTTTTATTGAAAAATTATTAATTTTTTAAAAATTCATCTTTTTTGGTAGAACATTGATCTTCTTAGTCGAAACTTCATCTTTTTGGTTGAATATTCATTTTTTTTGTTAAAAATTAATTTTCTTGGTGGAAAATTAGTTTTTTTGTTTCAAATTTTATTTCGCCGGCTTAAAAAGTAGTTTTTCTTATTGAAAATTTGATTTTTCATTAAAAATTTAACTATTTTATGTTTGGTTGAACATCAATCTTCTTCAGTTTCGAAATTCAAATATTTGTTTGAAAATTTTTGTATTTTGTTGAAACTACGTCTTTTGTGGTAGGATATTAATCTTCTTGGTGATCAATTCAACTTTTTACTAGACAATTCAATTACGAGGTTAAAAATTTCATTAAACAATAAAATATTTGGTTGAAAAATCATACATTTTGTTCAAAATTATTCTTTTTTTGGTAGAAAAATGTTTTAATTTTTTTTTAATTGAAAATTAATTTTTCTTTGATCGAAAATTAGTTTTTCGTTGAAAATTAAGTTTTGGAACTAAAAATTCAATTACATTTTTTGTCGAAATTTTATTTTATAGACATTTAATCTTTTAGTGCGAAATTCATTTGTTTGGTTAAAAATTTAACTATTTCGATGAAATTTCATGTTAATTGCTTAAAAACTTATTTCTCTAACTGAAAAGTAAACTATTCTAGTTTTTGTTGAAATTTTTTTTCATTCAAAAATTCATTGTTAACAACAATTGTTTAAATAATTTTTCATTATCCTAGACATTCTTTTAAAAAAATTGAGTTTCCTCAAGGTATTAGCAGCCTCTAATTTAATCAGGAGTAGATAGTGAATCACATGGTAGTCACGGGGTCGGTTTGATTATGAATGAAAAAGCAAGACAGCATCTCAAAGATCATGATTTTGTATCTCTCAGATTGTTATGGGCTAGAATGAAGGTAGCAATCAGATGATTATTTATCATTGCGTGTTACGCCCTACTCGATGGTTGAAGGAGTGAGATGAAAGACGTCTTCTGGAACACTTTAAATGATACTTTAGACTTTTTATTAAATTCGTGGACAAGTTTCTAAGAATGGCCCTCTTCGACTAAGAAGTTGTGGATTTTGGAACAGTGAGGGTACGTGGGTTAGCCTTCGCAGATGAGAAGGTTATTATAGCAGTCAATTAAAAACCTCTTCACCTGGGGTGCTTGCTAGAGAGATTGATCAGGAACCTGGGTCAGAGCAGTTTTGCGTAATGAACTTTTTATTTAAACAAAAAACACAAGAAACCTAAATTAATCTATAAATCTATACCCTACCTAGAAGAAAAAATTAGGGAAATGTTACCAAATTTTTTTTCCTATGTAAGGTAATTTCGTTGAAAATTTAATAATATTTTTAACAGTGTACACAGAGATAAATAGCTGTAAGTTCGATCACAGGTGTTTCTGCTTCATTTGGATTTGTAATCGCATGGTGATTATTTTGTGAGCACTCTACTTCTGTGTTATGATTAATTAGCAAATACATTTAGAGTCATGAACATGACAACGGGATAAAGACGAATTTAATGAAATTCTGCTATTAACGATTTCACCTAATTTAGAGCACTATTTATATTTAAAAATATTATGAATATGTAAAAATAATTTTTCCTTCTACTCAAAAAAATTAATTAAAAATATTATGAATAATTAACGCTTTCTTTTGATAAATTGTCATGATATTAAAATTTATCTTAATAATTAAAATTCTTTTTAGAAATTATGACATAAATTCATATTTGAAAAACTTAGAAAAATGTTTAAATCATTATTATCTTTAATAGAAAACATTGTATTAGACATTTTTTCAATTGAGGAACGTTTAATCAAATGAATCTGAAAGATTACGAAATATTGTTGCCATTACAAAGCATAAAGTTTCTGAAAGACGAAAATCATTGACATTATAATTTATTGATAATTTATTTCCTGAAGCTTTTAAGCCTTGGAAAATCTGTTCACGTATTAACAATGACCCTCATATTATCAGAAAGGAAGTCATACTTTATGCGATGAGATAGACAAATATTTATCATAAGTTTTCCTATTTCTCTTAAATAAAAAACTGAAAAGATCAAAACAATAATTAAATAATTTTTTTTTAAATAGGAAACCCTTGTACATAATAATTAGGAAAACTCCCAAATTTTGGCAATGCCATTCCAGAAATAAAATTAAATTAAAAAAAAAAAATTTTTTAATGCAAAAATTAATAAATTAACCTCGGTATCGATACCATTTTTTAATTCTCAAAGTTTTTTTTCAAACATTTTTCTTCTGCAACAGCATCGCCAAAATTTGAGAGTTGTCCTCATTATTATTTACAAAGAAAAAAATAATTGATTTCTTTATTTTTTTTATCTTCTCAGTTTTTTTTTAAAGAGTCTCTGAAATTTTGTTTAAATTTATATAATTGAAAATGATACGAAAACCAGGAGTTTTAACAAATTTTTTAGGTATAACTTTTTTGTACTTGTTTAGATTGAAAAAAAAAATATATTTATAGTTTTTGATACAGACATTTTTGCGAATTTACCAACTTTAACTGCACCGGGGTTGTTTTCTACAGCATTTTTGTAAACGTCCCGGGTGTAGTTTAAATTTTTTTATTTCGAAAAAATTTCGTTTTTTTATTTAATTATCTATTTACTTTTGCATAATTAAATATCTTTAAATGTTTTTTCTGTAATTTCGCGACTGAAATAACATTGGAAAAATTTGGTAGTTTTCCTTATTATTATTTATGAGTTTTCCAATTTAAAAAAAAAATGAATATATTATCTTTTTACTCTTTCACTTTTTGTTTTATTTAAAAGTCTTTAAATAAGTATGTTGTCATTCATATAATTATTGAGAATTAACGCAAAAACTATTTGGCTGAAAATTTTGTTTAGTTGAAAATTCAACTATACTATATTCATCTTTTTCAAAAGAAAATTATTCTTTTTGGTAAAAATGTATGTCTTTGATTCCATTTGGTTTTTGATTTGAAATCCGCTTTTGGTTGAAGTATCACATTTTTCGTTCAGAATTCATCTCTTTTGGTTGAAAATTCATTTTTTTGTGGAAAACTCAACAATTTGATTAAAAAGTCATTTTCTTGGTCGAAGATTCCTAATTTTAACTGAAAATTAATTTTTTTGGTTAAAAATTTAACTTTTTTGAAAATTTATTGGTTTTTTTTGTCGAAAATTAACTTTTTAACTGCAATTTGAACTATTCCAGATGAAGATTCATAATTTTAGTCGAAAATTTATCTCTTTAGTTGAAAATTTAACTTTTTTGTTCAACATTTAATTTTGTTTTGTGAAAATTAATTTTTTAATTGAAAATTCAACTATTCAATTTTGAGTGAAAAACTAATCTTTTTTGGTTGAAAATTCGACTATATGGGGTAAAGTTGATTCCTTTTTTTCGAGAATTTAACAATTTTGTTCAAAAGAAATCTTTTCTGGTTGAAAATTCCCGTGAGTCTAGTTTAGGTGGTACCCACCATAATTTTATGCAATCCACAGTAATTCTAGACGATCTCGAGTAATCTTAGGTAATCCCGAGTAATTTATATATAGAGATAATCCAGTAACGTTTCTTTCATAAAAATTAAATTTTCTCTTAAAATGTTAACATGCCTCAATTTAATACATCTATCAACTACGTTTTTGATTAAACCAATTTTTTGGGAGGAAGGATCATTTGAAATTTAAATAATGACCAGAAGATGTCGGATATCTATACCAATTCGTGAATAAATATTAATGTTAACTCTTAATGACAGATAAAGCTAAAGAATGTTATAAAGAAAACTATATAAAGTTTTAAAGACTTTTAAAAACTTTAATAATCTTACTAATTTTTTAGTGGGAGTTATAGTAAAAACATCCTCGACAAATTTTTAATAAATAACCAGCAATTAACATTTCATTCATGGGTTTTCAGATAAATTTGTATCACTAAATCACTAATCTATAAATCGTATTTTATTATGACTATTAACATTCACCAATTTCTGTTTCCTTTTACAGAATCAATTTCAAAGGCTTTAAAGGAATTGTTTCCTCATGCCGAGGCGGGCATCTTTCCTAATATCAGGACCGAGAGATATTCAAATTATCCAAATTTAGCTAGTATACGAAGAATCGTTAAAGGTGAAATGAAAAGATTGGAACCGACTACATTCTTAGTATTAAGGGAAAATGTTGTAATTGGCTGGAAGCAGATACAATTCATTAACCCAATATCTAATTTGTTTGGTGAAACTAATGTTGTGTTTGACATTGACAAAAACAAGTTTGTCACCCTGACTGACGCTGAACTGAAGAGATTGGGTGTTAACCCAGAAGTGAATGCTCCGACTCGTATGGCATTTATTCGTGCGGCTGATGAAGCTGCTCACGCACATGCAACCATTGTTCAAACAAACGATCATGCAAACCCTAATGCAAACTATGGAGCAATCAATGAAGCAAGGATAAAAGCTCACTTTCAAGCAAGCCTGGACGCACACAGTGAAGCAGTCGAAAAAGCATACACCCACCTGAGTATTCATAAATACGCTCCAGATAGTGCTCTAGAAATCCATCAAGCATACCATGATGCTTACGGTCCAGCATTCCAGCATTATTTAAGAAGAGAACAACTTCAAGCAAGCCAACCAGAAATCCATCAACCAAGCCTTCATGGAAACGTTAAAGCAAGCTCAAGTCATTCGCCCAACACACCATGAAATGTACGATCCAACATATCAACATTGCATAAGAAGAGAGCAATCCTAATTCAGTTCACAAATGAAAAAGCCTTTCGAATTCTTCCAAGCAATATAACAAGCAAACTAAGCCTTCATGGAAACGCTTAAGCAATCTTAGGAAATTTATCAAAAGTACCATGAAGCACACGGTCCAATATACGAACATTATTTAAGAGAACGCTGACTCAGCTTACAGAAAAAAACCTTTTGCATTCTTCAAAGCAATCCAACAAGAAAACCATCAACTAAGCCTTCACAAACAAAAAATCCTTTTGCATTCCTCCAAGCAATATATTAAGCAAACCATGAACTAACCCTAAATGGAAACGACCAAGCAAGCTCTAGAAATTCACCCAACATACCAAGAAGCATACGATTCAACATATCAACAATGCTTAAGAGGAGAACAACCGTGATTCAGTGCAGAAACCAAAAAATCCTTTTGCATTCCTCCAAGCAATATAACAAGCAAAGCATCAACTAAGCCTTCATGGAAACGGTCAAGCAAGCTTGTTACGCTTCGCGCTTTATTGTTATTATAGTTTATTCTATTTTCTCAAATATTATTAGATATATTCCTTGAGACTCTAACTTGGAAAAATGTTTAAAGTTTTTATTTGGGTTTCCCGAAGGCGGAATCCTCAAACCTCTTCGACTCCAATATGCTTCAGTTTAAAAAAAAAAGACGAACCTAGTTTTCACAAAGTCAAAATTCACGGAATTATCCCAAAGTTGTTGTAAATTAAATTAATTTTGTTCCTATAACAAAGGAAGACTAAACATTAGCAGCCTAGTTGAAAGAATTAGAATTTGTGTGCATCCCTTTTTGGAGTGAATGATTTCAAAGTAATAATCTTGTAGTATGTTCATGTTTAAAATAAATTCAAAATCTTTTTTGATTTTCGTGACAAAGCTCAGTCTTACATTCATTGCAATGATCAGAAAAATCGGTGACCAAATCTTTGATTGGCTTCGAAGTGAAATTCATGAGATTTTATTGTTATTATGTAAATTGTTGAGAAATAAAAATACTTCTAAGTAGTGGTTGAGCTAATTGGCTTTGTTTTAATATTGATACTTAAGGGTTTAAATTTAAAACTTAAATTTTATTCAAGTGTGCAAAAGTACGCTCGTTTTACTTTCATCCATTAGCTCTTACGAGCCACAATGCGCGCGAACGAACATTGCAGAAAGAAAGAACATTATGGATTCCAGTAGCTCCGAAATATTTCAAAAATAAATCTTGGGCGTGCTAGGAGACGAGCGAACCAATCTCAAGGAAAGCTTAAAATTTAATTATTAAATACCTAGCTACAAATGTGCAATTAGAAAAGGCAAGTATTACATTCATTCAAACCACCTTACGAGCCACAATGCGCGCGAACGAATATCGCTGAAAGAAAGGATGATGTAAATTTAGATAGCTTGGAAATGCTTTGTATCCAAATCGTAGGCGAGCCAAGTGACGGGCGAACCAATCACATATTTAAATTTAAAATAAAAAAAATGTCAACATAAAACACTCAACGGCGCATCCATCCAGGATGTTAATATCCTTTTTAAACACAAAGAGCACTGCACTGCACTAAATCCTCAATTTCAAATTAAAAGACGCTGATTTGAAACACTTGAAACCATCGCGTGAGATATGTACCTCTTTGCCTACTGTAAGAACACTCTGCTCTGGAGCGTCAACCTAAAGACGACATCGTCCAAATCAGAGAGTATCATAGAGAGTGGAAGCTGAGCGTATACGCGACAGTAGCGCCTCTCTGACTGGGTTGCAAGACTATTATGATGAATTTGCCCTGCGTGTCCGATTTGTATGCAAAAACTTGTTACCACTTTTTTCTTTCAGCAGTCCCAGTAGGAGTGAAATTGAGAATGAGGATCTGCAGGGCTTCAAACCACAAGCTTTCAGTACACCATCTGGAAAAGGTGAGGTTAGGGAGATTGCAAGTACTCCTTCTAATCGGGGCAAAGTCAATGAAACTTGTATTACACCGTCCAGAAATGGTGACGTCGCAGAAATTAATAGCACTCCTAGACAGGGTAACGTTTCTCATGTATTTTCAAGTGAAAGTAATGAACTGGTCGTCCACTGAAACTCGCGTTACAACACCTTCACGAATTCGAGAAGCATTTCCTAAAACTTGTAAGCTTTCTCGGAATTCCCAACCACTGTCGCCAAAATATTTGCGTTTGAATACTTATAGAAAAACGATAGGTTGAGAAGTTGAGAAGTCGTTTGAATCGACTACAGTGAATAAGAAGTAGTAGAGAAAAAAACAAAAATTCTAAAATAGCCAGTCTTGAACAACTGATAAAAGGTACAGCTTCTTATCTGCCTAACCAAGCTCAAATATTATTTGAGACGCAGTTGCGCTTAGCAACTTGCAGCAAGTCGAGAAGACAATATAGTGACGAAATTAAGGATTTGTGTCTTTTTATGCTTCTATTGAAGCATAGGTTTGATAGAGGAAATTCATTACGACCCAAATTCATTACGACCCTAATTCTGATGAGTTTATTGGTGTAGCTGATGATGGAACAACTCGACAGCCTGTTGAAGCTACGTCAGCTTTAGTAGCCTCATTATCTTGGGTTGAACAAAAAGCTAAGCAGCCCATTGGTTATTGCTGTTATAGCAGCAAGGATAATTCAGACAAGTCACATGATATTATTTTATCTACCATTGAGAGTGTTTTTCAGAAAGCTGGTCTTATCGTAAAGACAATTATTTGTGATCAAGGTCCACGAAATCAAGGTCCCGTCAGCAAATTGAATATCACACCTGAGAAACCCTACTTTCTAAGACATAACCACAAAATATATTTAATTTTTGATCCTCCTGATCTTCTTAAGTCTATTCGTAATAATCGTTTAACGAAAATCTTGATCGACAAAGGAGACAAGGTAAGCTGCAATTAATTGGAAATCGTGTATAGTACTAGTAAAGAAAGTAATTTAAACTTGTTACCAAAAATAACTGACAGGTACTTTAATCTGAACAATTTTAGCAAAATAAAAGTTTCCTTAGCTGCGCAGGTGGTACTGAATCCATGTATACAGCTAACCTTGTCTACAAAACTTTTATGCAACTTTTAAAGCAGCCTGAATCAAAGAAATTGAGATATGCCATTTCGGAAAATTCGGAGCACTTTCATTTTTAAACAGACATGGCAAAAAATTTGAATGTGGCTCGATTTCAGGGAACTCACGCACCTTGCTTAAAAGGGTTTGTGCTGACAATAAATGCTGTTCCTCAGTTGGCAAGTGAACTACGATAATCGTACAATATTCCGTGTCTTCCCACGAGAAGGTTAAATCAGGATTTGCTAGAGAATTTGTTTACTGCTATCCGACAATTAAACGGCTGTTTTCAGTGTCCGTCACCTTTGCAATTTAAACATTCATTTCGACATTCTTTAATCACTCACTTGGGAAAATCAAGCGTTCACGCTTTTGAAATCCTATGTTGATACCAATGGCTGATTTTAGTTAAAGAACCCATTTCCTGGCTTTAAAGGAACGGGGAAAAGAGTATTCTGAGTTAATTGATAACATGTACAATTTGAAAAATGTCGCTCAAATATTTGCATGTGTCATTCAACAAAGATGTCTCTCTGTAAATCTATGTTCTTCGGACAGTACTGCTTCATTGATGAGAACGTTTCTGCGAGTAAGATATCACTGGGAGGCACGATTTAGAAGCCGCAAATTTAAAAAAAAAAGTGCAATTATAAATACTAGTCCCTCTATCGCTAATGTCTCCATTGACAAAGATAAGATAAACATGAAGAGATTCACAGGCAAAAGGAATTAGTATTGCTCATATAAGGCGAAAAAGATATAATTAAAGTTCATTTTAAAATGAAACAAGGGTAGACCTTTTGCAATCCCTTTACAAAAAAAAAATAAATTACATCAAAGATGACGTGATAGTCTTATATTCAGTTAATTACACTTAATTATTCAATAATTATGAGCTTGTTTATAAAATACATGTGCAAATGTTTACAATACTGTTTAAGCAAAAGTGTACAAAAAAATAATTCCTATACAATCTATTTTGTGCAATAAAAAATTATTGGATACCTTACATCGCCTTTGTATTATTATTCCCTTTTTTAGGATAATAAATAGACAATAGTGAGCCCATGTTACATTAAAGAATGTTATGACATTCAAATTTCGCGGTTATGGCGGACTTGATCATGGAACCGAGACAGAGATGGCGCTGAAAATCGTGTACGCGAAAATACATTGGGTTCTTACGGCAGCTTCCACGCTTTATAATTAGGTATTTTCACTTCAATCACCAGCTAACTTCACTTCGTTGATTGCTGAGGGGAAAACAAGGGACCAAATGCATGGACAAAACATTATTTTCGCAATATCTTCGTCATTAATAGTAACTATTATCATTTTATTATGTCATTCAATAGTTTTTAATAAAAAGAAAGCTCTTTTACCAATACACTTATACAGAAAAAATTAGTTTTTACGAAGATATTAGCAAAATAGGGCAAAAATGGACCGAATCCCATTCATTTGCTCCAATGTTTTCCCCTCCGCACTCAACGAAGTGAAGTTAGCTGATGGTCGAAGTGAAAATACATAACACTCTCTGGTCCAAATGAGCGTCGAGACCGAAGTATCGTACGATGTGGGACCCGTCTCCCAGTAAACTAGCTCTCAGCGCTAGTTGAGCGTGCTATGCCGCTATAGAGCTCTCCAACTAAAATGGCCGATTCCAACATGGCCGTGACACAGGAGGCCACAAAAATCGTGGTAACCGTGTAAAATCAGTGCGGGATCATTGTTTTTAATTGTTTACAGAAGTTTTGTTCGATAAAGACCACTATGGTTTGTAAATTTTGTGTGGTAAAGTGTTCAAAACGTGCCGATAGATATGTTTGGACGAGTTTTTAGCGTCTTCCGGCTGTAATTATCGTGAATAATAGGAAATGCCAGAAGCCGATTGAAGGATCTACTGGCCTGACCGTGGATAAAGCTT
>CAKNWW010344726.1:0-15095 GCA_932074435.1 Andricus kollari
TGTCCCACTCGTTTCCGCCGTGTGTGGAGCGCCGCCGCCCGAGCTAGGCGTTAAGTATAGCGCGTTTCGAGACCGAGAGACACATCTCCCTGAGGCCCCGTAGTGTATACTTCGACGCTTCTTAAATAAACGCAAGTTTTTTACCTTACCTCGCCTACCATGTTTATGGACCCCACCTTCTAGCCCTTGCATGCCGCGTTCAAAGCAGCGTCACACCCGATCCCCGTAACGGAGACGATTACTCCCGTATCTGAAGGACAACTCAGCGACACGGAGAAACCGAAGTTAATTACGGAGAGTGTTACTCACGTGTACCCAGAGATCCCCGTCGCCCAGGAGAAATCCGTCGACGCCAGGGAAAGAGTCGCTCCCATACCGAGGAAATCCGATGCCATCATCGAGAAACCCAATATCCACCTGGAAACACCGTATCACCACGGAACCTAACCCACTCCTCGAATACGAACTCCTTTCTCCATTTGCACCAGCTAGCATACCTACCACCACGTGCAAAGAGGTGCGTAAAAACGTGATCCGCATAACTCGCCGGCAATGAATCGTCATCTTGAGTGACAGTAAAGCCTGTGATTATCCTATCACCGTGGATCACAAAAACATGTAGACGAGCGATCTACTTGAAAAAATAACGGAGCCTTTACCAACTATCCAAAAAATTCACTAAAACAATCGGTCCTTTTCAGGATCACCAAGTGTTTTGAACGAAGATTCACTTACTGTTTTCTTTAACATTTCTGTCTTGAATTAAATAATACATACCCCACTTTATTTAATTTACTTATTTTTATCTAGCAATTCCAAGTTGATTTCTTGATGACAAAGATTTTAAACGTCGAAAAGCATGATTGTGGGTTTCACATTTTCATTATTATCAATATAAATCAACTTTCCGCTATAACCACACAGCTTCCGACTTTTTTTACATTTTCGACTTCTTTTCTAGCTCGAATTATGCACTTTTTAAAATATTTTTCGCATTAAATCACAGCTCTAGACTCTGACAACGAACACGCGAAACTTTATTTGTTTTGTTTTGTGAAAACTGTCATCGACCATAACCTCACAAACAAAACAAGATACTTTTCATCGTGAAAATATACGAGATCGGCTCTAAATGAAGTAATTAAATTCTTATTTCATACCTCCGCAGCATTTAAGACATTTAATTATCCTCTTATTGGTTTTTTGAATTTGTTTAACAATAAACAACATCAAATACGGGAATTCAAATTTCGTTTGCAACTTGGTCCACCGTATCACTGCACCTATGTCAAATCATCATGGCGGTCGACCAATGAAATGCGAGAATTCAATAATGGCTCTTGCGCAAATATCTTTTTCCAAACTCGGGTGCATTACGGGTTGCGTTTGGTGCTATTTCTTATACACGGAACAACCCTATGACGACCAGAATCTTGTCCTTACTGTATATATTATTTGTATGTGTAGTAAAATTTAATAAAACTGCTTTCAAGAATGAAAATAGGCATCTGATTCTAGTTTATATATATAAGCATGATTAGGCAAACAAAACAGGGCCTAATATTTTTTTTAAATATCAGCGAAAGAATCACAGAAGGACATAGATGCTAATAAAATGTCTATCTTGAGTGAATGATTGATGAAAGCATGAATGATTTCCACTGAATTCAATTTCACGATTCGTCGTATTTAAAGGGTTTGGGGGTCGCTGAATTAGAATCCAAAGTAAAAATGTCAAATTTCAAAATAGCGGATTCAATATGGCCGAACAAAATTGTAAAACCGTTCCAATATGACTGAAAACTTCTATATGGTGGTTTTTGTGGTCTGTATTTTCGAATCCGACGTCAAAATGGAGGATCCAAAATGGAGTAACAATATAATAAAAATGTAACCGATTTTATTAAAAATCACTTCTCGGGGTACCCGAGTAACCGTGTATTAACCGAAAATTCGGGTACCCGAGTACCCGGATAATCTGATAATACTCGGGTATCCGGGTATTTAACGAATTTTTCTGAATTTTAAAGATTTCTTCTCATTCGACATGAAGTTTCAAATAAAAAGAAGACATTACCTGTTTTAAGACTTGAAGAAAATGTTATGTAATAGGGTATAAGCAGTAAATTACTTTGAATTAGAATTCGTCACTTTGGGCGCTTTATTGTACTTGTGTAAAAAGTGGTGGCTTATTGATGACGTGTTTTCGTAAGAAAATATGTCACCGCAAATATAACACTTTATCACAAAATAATCCCATATTCAACTTGGCCGTTGAGGCGACATGCTGACGAATTTAATGAAGGGATATCTGACATTTTTGATCATGTTACCTTTTGTTTTACTATATTCCGGATACCCGAGAATTTCCAGGGTACCCGGGTATTACCCGACTGACCGGATATCCGGGTACACGAATTTAGGTGATTACCGAGATGCGCAAGTACCCGAGTAATATTTGTGCTCTCGGCCAACCACCCGAGTACTCGGGTTACCGGGTATTAGCAAAGTCAGAGCTCTATTTTTCAGGTCGCTGATTTTAAATCTAAAGTCTAAATTTGAAAATTTAAAATTATGGTTCCAATATCCAAGGTTTGATCTAAATTTAAAAACCTACACTGAATTTGACATTTTTCCTTAGGATTTCGATTATTACTTACCAGTTATAAATTATGAGGCTGAGATATTTAATGTGTTATTATTGTTAGTCGCTTAATTAGATTGGAACTTTATAAGATTGTGAAAAAGAGCAAATGAAATTGATATTTCAACCTATTTTACTTACTGTTTATTTTATATTATTAATTTACATATGAAATGAAAGAATTATCTTATTTACAAAATATTTTGACAAGATTCTTTAATACCTTTACTTTACTTTTAAAAATGATCCTTTCAGTAATTTTGCTACAAAATATTAAAAATTAAATTGTGAGTAAGTAACGCTTATTTATACGTTTTAAGGCAAACATTAATTCATTTTCACTTACCCGCTTTAAAAAAATGGTTGCACATTAGATGAAATGTCTTGATTTTTAAAGAATTTCAAGCGGCTTTCTATTAGTATCAATGAGATCTTAGGATCTGCAAGGTACATTGTTCGATGAAATACATCTAATACTGTTGTGTCGTAAATGACATGTCATATTTCTCCGATAGTGTTTGTGCCAAGATTCGTTTGCATCGTCTAAGTAATAGATAATGGGAAAAGGAAATCGTCTTGCAATCTCACAATTATATTTAAGCAGCTTATGCAATGTGGGACTGATTCAGGCCCACGGATGTAATTAATAATGTAAGCAATATGTTTTCTAGCAGAATGCCTCAAGCTTATCTAATTTTAGGAGTTTTTTGCATTTAAAAGCCGAAGGTATTGTAGCAATATTTCTGACACATTTAACATCAAGTTCAAAATTTAGCTTTAGCGAATACATCTGAATTTTGAAAACATCGTCTGCAACATTGCCAGTGTTTGCAGTTCCATATCCCTGTAATACTTGATGCACTCGAACCCCTAGATTTTCATATAAATTCTTCTGGACCATACTGTTTCACTCTTGAAATTGTACTGGAAAACCCAAATGGATATGATTTCACCAAAATTCGAAAATTTAACGAATTGTAGCTAAAAAATAGTCAATTGTGAACTCACATTTTACATGTTGTCGCATGTCCCACAGTTCAACTGTGATGCGGTATGATACGTGAAGATGCTCAAACGCTTTTCTTCCAGCGTGTAGGAGCTATAACCCAACCTTAAGCGATGATTTTTCAGAATCAAAAGCATCTACTAAATTACTAAAACCGTGTTCAGTTTGGTGACACATGGAACGCCTGCTACTATCTTGGTTAGCCAAAATCGTATGAGCGCACTTTCCCTCGAAAAAAAATCTGAGACACATTAAATTTTACTTTTGCAGCTTTTCCGTTAAATATTTAAATTTTATGTGGTAAAAAATTTTTGATTTCTTTGCTCAAGCGGTTACGTTCATTAATAGTCGCTACATTGTCCTCTTTCCTCAAATCTAAGCTTAGAGGTAAAGAAGTTATAATTATTAGATAACAGTAACGCATTTGCTCGTCGAATTATTCTTCTTCTTGAGGCTTCTGCGATGGATACTTTCTCTACCAGTAATTACACTTTTTTATTACTGTTTTTTGGTGGGCGACCTCATTTGTTGCTTTCTTCATTAAAATTTTTATTACGCTTCGACCCCATGCTTTTTACAAGAGACGTTAAATAAATCTTCGGAGTGATATTGTAATAACGTCGCCTTAAATTCGAAAGAGTAGCATCTGCGTGATTCGGAACTTGTGATAGCATTGGGTTTCGAAAGATCATAAAGCCACAAAATTCCACATCAAAAGCATGAAAATTCCGAAATCGAGACTTTGCTGGACACATTTTTTGAAATAAAACCGAAAACTGTGAATCGTCGGACCACGAACTGCGCATGGGCCCAGTTGTTTATCTACCGTTTTTTCTAAAATAAACTGTTTTTCGTCCACTCTACAGGAATGGAAAGTCGCAATTTTCATGCAGGTTTTGGAAAAAATAATCCTGTGAAATTATAGCCTCAAGATTCTTGGAGAATTTACTCGGAATAGCCTAACTTTTTTATCAAACCTTTTTCACTCGCATTCAGAAATTCAATATATAGGGAATAAGTTATTTTGTATTTAAACTGAGAAATGTATTTTCTTATCGCAGTGCGCAGCAGAGCCAGCTCCAAGTTTAAGTTAATGTTACTTTGTGATTGTTTACAGAAAGAGTTACTGTAACTGTATTTTTTTGAGGAACTTTGTTACTTGTAACTCGTTACTTTCCAACACTGTAATTTAAGTATAGCCGCTTATAACAAAGAACAATAAGTGTGCAATAGTAATTAAATAAAGATGTAAGGACGTACGGATCTATTTATCTGACGTGTAATTTTTATTATTTTCTTAGCCGTTCGTCATAATTCTAGTATTATACTCATCAACCACCCTCGAATCATTGAGAGAGTTTTTCCTCCCCTCTTTTTCGTGATCCTCGAGTAGAATCAGCGGCCAGACTCTTCCGAATCATACCGGTCATTTCCGGTTTTTCGTTCTACCTTTCCCCGATACTCCTGAAGGATCGGAGAGCTCTTCATAAATGGGTAATTTGGTTAATGTGGAGTCTTATGCTACAAGAAAAAATACTGCAGGCATATCACGATCTGTCTTGAAGTTTGGAATATATTGTAACCTAGTAGAGTTCCCGAAACCGTATAATTGGCCTCTGATACCCCGAGAACGTACAGGAATGTGGTGAGATTCCAGTTTCAGGGCACAAAAAATGTCATTTCCATGGATTTAAGGAATTTGTTGAGGTTAGGTTTGACGGTTTTAAAGTTATAAATGAATTCTTACCTGGCTAGCTCTTCAAATAGTCTGAATAGACTCAGCTACTCTAAAAACGCATCAATATGTGTCTGGTTCGATTTTGTGCAAGAAAAACGGGCCATTTTAGCTATTTTAAGGTATTTTTTGAGGTTAGGGTCCAACCAAGACCCGTTGAGCCAATTCTGATGGCGGATTCAGATTCAGCGCGTCAAAATACACAAGAATTGATGTGCTTCATGCCCAGAACAGTAAATACTAATTTTTTCAATTTTTTTAAGGTTAGGGTGAAACGCTGACCTGTAGGGTAAATTCTGACATCGGGTTCGGATTCAGCGCGTCAAAATCCATAGGAAAACATATGTCGCGTCCCCAGATCACACACTTTGTTTTGTGTGGCTGTGTAATTAGAGATGAAAATTTTTCGAAAAAATTGTGTCATTTTTTTAAGAGCCTCGTATAATTATTAATTATGCATTTTTTCTTGAATATAAAGGTTCATACATATTTTATCACGAATCCAAATCTTTTTGGTTTTTTCTTCGAGGACAAAAGCAATAAGCTCCACATTGCACACCTATCAGCACCGTCGAACGTTACAGCTGTGCGCAATAAATCACGTGACTTACTTTGAAACTGTCTTAATTAAATAGTAAATCTCTGGGTTTTATTATTAAATTATGCAAAAATATATACTAAGACTTTCACAACGTTTCATCAAGACAATTTTTTTTTAAATTCACAAAATTCACTTCATTTATGGCAATTTAATTCAGCCCCCCTCCCATCCCCTTAAGTAGCTAGTGTCGCTTCTGGAAAAACTAAATCGGTTTTAAAGAAGCTGAAGTCACTCATCTCCCAGACAAGAGAACCCGACCGGGTTCGCCCACTACTGCGCTGATCTTCAAGGAAACAGCGGGTCATTTCTGACATTTTTTACCACCTCGTAAAACCAGCTCGTGTTTCTCCTCAAACGAATAAGTCTGCTTCTCCACGAAGAAGCACTTATCGGACAAAAGTCGATTACACAGGACAACAAAATCTAAACCCTTGCAACACGGACCAGACTAGGTGGGTCTTATATTTTCGGGGTCGCTGAATTCGAATCCGTTGTCCGTTTGGTCCCATCATGTCTTGGTCAAGGTTTGTTCAATGTCAGACTTACAAAATTCATCGCTAACCAATTAAGTCAGGTTACCTATAGGTTTTCGGGGACGCTGAATTCAAATCCGTTGTCTGTTTGGTCCCATCAGGCCAGGGTCAAGGTCAATTCAAGTTCAAACCTACAAAATTCATCGCTAACCAAATAAGTCAGGGTACCTATAGGTTTTCGGGGTCGCTGAATTCGAATCCGTTGTCAAGGTCAGTTCAAGGTCAAACTTACAAAATTTATCACTAATCAATTAAGTCAGGGTACGTATAGGTTTTCGGGGTCGCTGAACTCAAATCCGTTGTCCGTTTGATTCTATCAGGTCAGCGTCAAGGTCAATTCAAGTTTAAAGCTACAAAATTAATTGCTAACCAAATAAGTCAGGGTACCTATAGGTTTTCGGGGTCGCTGAATTCGAATCCGTTGTCCGTTTGGTACCATCAGGTCATGGTCAAGGTCAATTTGAGGTCAAACTTACAAATTTATCGCTAACCAATCAAGGCAGGGTACGTATAGGTTTTTGGGGTCGCTGAATTCAAATCCGTTGTCCGTTTGGCCCCATCAGGTCACGGTCAATGTCAATTCAAGGTCAAACCTACAAAACTAATCGCTAATAAAGTGATTCAGGGTACCTATAGGTTTTCGCGGTCGCTGAATTCGAATCCGCTGTATGTTTAGTCTTATCAGACCAGGGTCAAGGTCAGTTCAAGGTCAAACTTACAAAATTCATCGATAACCAATTACGTCAGGGTACATATAGGTTTTCGGGGTCGCTGAATTCAAATCCGTTGTCCGTTTGGTTTGAACTTAAATTGACCTTGACCTGATGAGACCAAACGGACAACGGATTTGAATTCAGCGAACCCGAAAACCTATAGGTACCCTAACTTAATTGGTTAGCGATGAATTTGGTAAATTTGACCTTGAACTGACCTTGACCCTGACGGGACCAAAGGAACAACGTATTCGAATTCAGGGACCCCGAAAATATAAGACCCACCTAGTCTGGTCCGTGTTGCAAGGGTTTAGATTTTGTGGTCCTGTGTTGTCGTCCGACCCCTGAACAAATCTCCAAACCCGTTATCTCCGCGATGTCAGCGTGCTGTTGATTTCCTGAAAAAGAGAGCTCGCAAGAACCTCTTCTAAATCAAAATTGCAATCACCAATATTATGTCGATGATCATGTCACGGATTTGTTTGGATCTGATATATATTATTTTCCGAGGTAAAATATGAGATATGTATTTGTTTGTTTTTGACCAAAAAAATGTTGTTGCGAACTTAAGGATATTTGAAGATTTACGTGAATTGTAGAAAAATTAACGAAAATTTTCTTCAAAATGGTATCTCTTGGGAACATACTAATATAATTTAATTTTCTTCTCGGCAGCTTTTAGGGATATATACACTCTTTTAAATGACGCAAAGAAACTGGAAAAACTGTAATACTGAACAAAATGCCGGCCATTTTTCGAAAAAAATGTAAGTCTATTTTCTCAAAAAAAAAAAAAAACCACAGTTGATTGAAAATTTTTTTTAGATTCGCTGTACTATGAAGGAGATATCCTGTGAGTTTCGTCTTTGCCAAACTAGTCCTTCTTACTAAAAAAAATTATTTGAAAATATATATATATTTTTTAATATCTATTCTTTTTTTAAACATCAACATCATTCTATCTTGAATTAGTTGAAATCATATATTCAAGTGAGAAAGAATTGAAAATATCATAACTTTCAGCATTTAAATAAAAAAATTGATAAAATTATGTTCTTTAATTAATTTGACTTCTTCCTCTACTTATTTTGCCCTTTCTGTACACTGGTACATCTTTGCACGGATGTCTGGAGGTGCTTGCGACCTAAGCTTTACTACTGCCGATTTCACTATCTCCTACCTTCCATGTATAAGCTTTTTGAATGCCAGTAATTTCTGAAACCTTTGCCCACTCTTTTCCCTTTCTTTCTCGAAAACTGGCAATATTCTCAGGTGAAAGAAGTATGAGATTGATGGCGCTAGTATACTTTTTCAATTCTCGAATAAAGGATTCTGCATCATCTATGGATTCTAGATGAGACTACTTGAAGTTATGGTTGCATGCAAAGTGTTTTACCAAGCCGCCAACATCGTCACAGGGTCCTTTTCCGTTGCCAGTAGCTGAAAAAAACCACTTTTTCTTGCATGATGATTGTGATTTCTTCTAATTTAACTCGGTAGAAAATGGCAGTAAATATTGATATCTGAGGATTTGTCCAATGATTGGATTAAATTGCATCTTATATCAATTTTTTCCAATTTTCAGCCATATTCCCCAAGTTGTTAAATGAGTTAAATCACTCTTAGCACGATTTCTCTGCTCTTTAGTTTCTTCTCTTTGGATATTTTTGACATATTTGTGAACGTTCGCTTTTTCTGTCCAGTTTGCCAACTCTTCAACAAATCTAACAGTGGAAGTTGTTATCCTTTCTAAATTACATTTATCGCGGATCGCGAAAACGATATCATCTAAACCATTCTCTTTTGACAATCCGATAGATTGAATCGTAATACCACTATATATCTTGATTCGAAGACACTCCAAATCTAGAAATAGTTAGGTGATAATAAAAAATTTAACTCTTGCAGCTGCACAAATGGGTTACTAGAGTTACTGTATATTACTTTCTTGTGAACAGCTTCAAAGCTAGGACACTTTTTTCGATCTTTGGAATAAACCGATTTTCAAACATTGAACATTGTGTACATTTATCTGTTTTTACATCGTCAACTTTTTCACTGAAACTGATAGTTTCATTGTCTTTAATAGCGGAAAATGGGTTTTTTGAGAAAATCGACTTTTAAGTGTTTTTCGGAAAATTACCAGCAGTTTGTTAACTATTACAATTTTTTCAGATTCTTTGCGTGATATAAAATAGTGTATATAGCACTATAAGCTGCCGAAAAGAAAATTCAATTATATTAGTATGTTCCCAAGATACACCATTTTGAAGAAAATTGCAACATTTTTGTTGGTTAAAAAAAAAAATACGTATCTGATATTTTACCTTGAAAAACAATATTATATTAGACCCAAACAATTTCGTGACGTGACCATCGACTCAGTGCCCGATTTCGTATCAAATCATTCCTAATAAAATTATTAAAATTAATAATAAATTAATAATTAATGAATTAATAAAATAATTTTTTTCTCAATTGTATTATAGATCAGAATTGCTATTGAAATTAATACCTGTAAATTATGTATCTTCCGAATTTCTGATTCTTCCACTCCCAGACTCTGTAACCATTTCTCCTCGGTTTCATCTTCTTCATCGAACTTCTTCTTTTGATGTGGAACAGTGGTAACGTTACAAGCAAAGAACTCCACTTTGCCAACAGTAGAGTCTGAGATGTCATAGTCTAACTGGCTATTATTTCGTAAGGGCATTGTATATTCTATTCCTGTAAAACGTATCGTCGTTAAACGGGAAATATCAGAAAGGCCTGTAGTCCAGAATCAATAAAATAATTTTTATTTCTGGAAATACAAACTCGAAGATTTTTTAAATAACCTCCATCTAGTCTGAGATGACGTTAAAATATTTTCTGTATTAGAGGATATAACTTTGATCGATATTGTAGATTTCCATTTTTACAGTGAGTGTGAAATGATTTCTCTTCTGATCGATCCGTTACCATCTCCGATGATAATACACATTTCTATTAAAACTCGAAGATTGCCCGCAATTTGTCAACTGAAAAAAAATCTCTTGTCACAAGAACAATTAAAATTAAACGATCGATAGTTTAAATAGTCTGTTCAACAAGAGCCTGTTCGTCCAGTCTCCATCGTTGTCCAGAATGGCCTGGCACCTTCTTGGCATGCTTTTAACTAATTTTTTGGCATTTTTTTGGTAAATTTAGCAATAACTTCCTGATTTTTTTGTGACCGCTGTTTCAGGGTGAATACACGCATTCCGACAATCTTCCTCTTCAAAACTCTCCAGACGTTTTCGATGTGATTTGCATCTGGGGACTGTGATGGTCAGTCCAAGGTCGTGATGTTATTTTCCGCTTTCCAAGAACTGCAAAAACGGCTTCGATGTTTAGGGTCGTTGCCTGTTAAATATTTTGCGTTCTCTCGGATGGTTCGAGCGGCATCATAGACGCGTATTAGTACTTTGAACGTCCTTTAATTAAAAAAAAAAACGTTAAAAAATCTCCAATGGTTTTCAAAATATGACGAACACGCTCTTGTTGAACACCTATCCCATTGTCTACCCCATGATTTCGAACTTCTACACGTCCCAGTCAATCTCTGAACCAGGAATTTAACAATTAAAGGACACTTGGGGTCACTGTGACCCCACGGGCTTTCCGATTTTTGCCGATTGTCTACGTTTTTTTCCAAGTATTTTTCTCGAATAGCTAAATCATCACTGGGCTTTGGGGATATTTTTTTCCTATTTTGTATTGTTTCAACATCACTCATGATTTAAAAAAAAATATATATATATATATATATCTGGAGGCATATTTGGACGTGTGTCCTTTAAGGGGTAACCAACAGGAAAATACCCTGGGCCGTGTAGCAAGTCTTCCCCTTGTACAAATTCGCCCCCCATTGGCGAATCAATGGCCTGAAAATAATTTTCAATGGGAAAAAAAAAGCGGATCAAACTGCCATGTAAAAATAACACCGGCTCTCAGTAAAACCGCGGTAAATCACACTTATGGCGACGTCTCAAAACCGTGAGATGGGTAATCACAGGATACGATGAAATCACAACGACAGGCCGGTGAAACTCTTGTGTGTCTTGAGGACACGAAGCAACCAAAAGTATGACAGCTTTCTGCATCCATCTCGCAATTCCCTTGGCATATTTTGGGCACACGGGTATGGCTTTGAGGTTACGAACCAGTGATAGTTTCGCACCTCCGAGAGCACCTATCACAAGGACAATTACTTGTACCGAATATTTTGAGTACAGTCGTTGCAGCTACCTTTTAAATTCTTGATACCTTTCCTCCTTTTCTTTCTCCTTGGCAGTGATGTTGTATTCGAACGGAACCGAGAATTCGATCACGAAAATAGTTCGTTTCTCGTAGTCTTGGAGAACAATGTCAGGCCTAGAATATGCAACGGAGACTGCTGTACGAAACTCGTAGTTGCAGAAAATTTGACACTTCTCGTTTTGGACAATTGGCTCTACCTCTTTGGAGCGTTCGGCAGGGCAGGGTCGCGGCTAACACCGTAAGAGCGACAAAGATGGTAATAAAGCAATCTTAGGGCCGCATTATGTCTGTAGATATACGTCGTTCCTGCGTGGGTGGGACACCCCGATAGTATGTGTTCTAGGTACTCAGCGTATGCATTGAACGCTCTGCACCTATCACTGGGAACTTCTTGACATAAAATGCGGTCACGGTATGCTAAGGTGGAAATGAAACCGTCTTGGCATGCGGAAATAAAAACCCCCTGTACTTGAATTAAGCCCTGATGATCTGAGAAAAGCAAAAATTTGCTCTTTCGATAAGGACTGATTTTCTACATTTCTGTTAAAGTTTCTGTGCATTTTCTTGTCGAGTAGCTGCTGGTGAAATTTTTCAACCTCTGCTTTCTTCACTTCGGCTTTTAGAAGTGAAGCATCTAGATAAAGTAATGCATTTTCTTCACTTCGGATGTAAAAATTCAGGCCAAGGGTCTCGGCCGCTTGCTCCGCGGCTTTGTAAAGGAACGCTCCTTCACCAATCATCACGCCCTCAAGGCATCGGCCTTGATGGCGCTACAGGGTGGCGAATTCGTAAAAGGGGTGGACTTGCCCTCTTGTTGTGTGTGTGTCTATATATGTATATACATATATATATATATATATATATATGTGTGTGTGTGTGTGTGTGTGTGTGTGTGTGTGTGTGTGTGTGTGTCTACATGTCACCGTTGGTTTCGGTTTCGATTCCTTTGGAATAGAACTGAAGGGCCTATGACAAAGCCACCGAACGAGTCCTCGGGTTGCGGTTAGAGGGTCCCTGTACCAAGGGTTTCTGCTGAATATGGTTACAATAATTAATAAGCAGTCGCGGACAATTGTCCAGGGACGGTCCTGAAGAAATAACTCCTACGCGGAGGCGTAACAACCGTGCCAAAAGCTGAATGGCACCTGGGCGAGGTGTCTTAAACGGTGAATCAGGGATACTGGGCGACCTCTCAGAGTATGCAGCCTTAACCTTGCACGCGGGGCTCTACAAGGATGGACGATCCCTTTCCCTAGCTGCTCGTGGGAACAACAATGACTCCAACGAAACACCAAAATGTTGTAGATTCGGTTCAAAACGATCGAACGTGCAGAGCACCCGACAATGGGTCGGCAAACAATGCCGATCATCCTAGAGTTCGGGGTGCTGAAAATAATTTAGATGGAAACACGACGACGAAACGGCGGAACGCCCACATTGAGTAGATGAATCAACCCAAGGATGACTTGCTAGGCTGCTACGATGCCAGCATTATCCCCGTTCACCGAGGCTTTATGGCGCGTATGCATACTCTGTGATGCCAGAAACACTCCGAGCTTCAGCACGTTTCGATTGAATCGTTGCGAAATCAACGTGCCGACCTCTGGAAAAATGGATATGTACGCGGAGCGCTTCCCCAACTGCTGCTTGGTCAAGCTGCAGCCGAAGATGAGGGAGCGACATTAAGACCAACCGCGGAAAACAGGCACCTTCTGAGAGATGATCACGATATCAGGACAAGAAGGAACATTAACATGCAAGTTTCTCCTAAGCCCCAATATCTGGCTGAAATAGATGCCTCCCTTCGTGGAGAAGTCTTGCTAGAGTCTGACCTCTGAACCATCTGGTTCAAATCGAAGGCTCAAAAAGATGATGGATCAAAATACCAAAAGACGCTTGTATCAACTGAACAAGAAGATTGGATGGGCAAGACAGAATACTTCCCGTGTTCAATGTGTGATTGACTACATAACATCCGGTAGACCGTTCACGGAAAAGGTTTGAAAGTTCGCCCAAGAACTGAGGATCTTAAATCACACAGTGAACAAGTCAAAGCTGCTGAAAATCAAGCAGCATATTGTTGACAAAATACGGCGATTGTCTGACGCAAAAAGGAGAATACAGAAGATCCACCGAAACCCAACGAGGTAGAGACTTTTTGAAGAGAGGTATACAAGATCTCGAAAACTCTAAAGTTGAAAGAAGATACTGACAATATCATCTGCTTCAAGGAGTTTTGCGACAACCTTATAAAATCTGAGCAGGAATGTTCATCAATCACTGCCGAAGAGGTGAAAAAAGCACTTGAAGGTACGAAGAACTTTTCCCCTGCTAGACCAGATTGTATCAAGAACTTCTGGTGCAAGAATTTTACTTCAACACACCAACATTTGGCCCGCATATTCACCTCATATTTAAAGTGGGAGACGCCCATTCCGCAGCTTCTGGTGCTAGGACGCACTATACTCCTACCGAAAAAAGGCAGCTTGTCCAACCCAGAGAATTACAAGCCAATAAGTTGTTTGAACACACTCTATAAGATCTTTACAGCTGTCATAAACAACAGGATTGTTCGACGAATTGAGCCTGTGTGGCGTGAGATGTACGAACAGCGTGGCTCTACAAAAATGGTAGCAGGCTGTCGAGAGAACCTGATAATTGACAGGTGTGTCTGTAAAGATGCTGCAGCCCATCAGCGCGTCCTGTCAATGGCCTGGATTGACTACCCGCAAGCTTTCGATTCAACATCTAATAGACTTATCATATGTGTGTTGGAAAGCTTGAAGGTGCATCCACACATAGTGAGTTGCATAGAGGGATGGATGCCTCTTTGGAAAACTAGATTTACTATCTCATCTGGAAATTATCGCGTGACAATTAACAACGTCACCATCCAGAGGGGCGTCTTTCAGGGCGATACCGTGAGCCCTTTGCTTTTTTGCATCAAAGTTCTACCTCTATCTCTCGTACTACGAAATTCTTCTGGATACCTCTGTGGCGACACTATCCAGCGCGAGGATAAGGTCACTTATGTATGGATGACCTGAAGATCTATGCCTCTGGTAAAAGCAAACTTCAAAATGCCATAAATATCGTCAAGAAGTACACAGGAAAGATTGGGATAGACTTTAGATTGCATAAATGTGCCAAAATTCATTTGAAGAAAGGCAAGATTGTTAGCGTTCCCAAGGACCCTGAGCTTGTAGATGTAAGTGTTATCAGACATCTTAACACTGGAGAGACTTATACATACCTAGGCATGCCTCAAAGCCGCATTCAAGACGTAACATCAGTAAATGAGTCTCTCCGAAGTAGATACAAGCATCTTCTTCGACAGATTTGGTCTTCCAATCTGTCGGCATTGAGCAAGGTATCTGTGACTAACTTGCTTGCCGTCCCGGTCCTACTCTATTCGTTTGGGGTGGTTCAATGGACGAATAACGAACTTAAGGCCCTTGCTGTAACCACACGTAAGTTCATGCAAATGCATAACAGCTTGCATATCAATTCGTCAGTTCCGCGATTATACACGTCAAGGCGTCCGCCATCAAGGCCGATGCCTTGAGGGCGTGAGGCTTTGTA
>CAKNWW010344729.1:0-11955 GCA_932074435.1 Andricus kollari
AAGGTTTCTCTTTCTCTTTTTCTCGTTTGAGAAAATGGAGCAAAACGATAGTTTTGTTTCCGCTTTTTTCACAATGTTTGTCACAAAACTATTAGTGTTAATTAGAATTTTAACATAATATTGAAATTTAAACATCAACTTTAAGCTGATAATATAAACAAAAATGTAACTTAAAAGTAAGATAACCTAAAGGTAAATATTTCAGTTCCATTTCTTAACCTCACTTTTTTATTACACTTATTTTTATAATTAGAAAATTCTTTTATATCAGTTTTTCTACAAAAATTTATAGAACAATGGGAAAAAGAGAATTTGGAACTATTTTTTGTACTGATGAGCATGTATAGACTTTCCTTTTTAATTATCCTGATGAGGAAAACTATTCGTTTTCGAAACGTCGAATTGGAATAAAGGATCCAACAAAGGAATTCTTTTTGGTCTGAAGCTTCTGTGATATCATACAGTGTTTGCGAGAAAAATATAAAAATTGCATTTCCAGGAAAAAAATTCTACCTGTTTTTTTTTAAAGTTTTAATCTGTTTGAAAATTCTGTCACAGATTTTAAAGGAATTTTAAAGGAATGTCACTTTGTGACTATTTCTTTTTTATTTAGAAATTAGTAGTTTCTGAGTAAGGAAGTAATAAATACACAACAAGTAACTTTTTAATCATCTTTAGTGATACCGTTTTCTCTGATAAAATTTGGAAAATTACAGAATTTTGAATTGTAGATTGTGAATTTTTAAGATTAGAAACTCTTGATTTTGAAATATTTGCAATTTAAAGTTCGTTTGAAGAATTTCAATTGAAATTCCTTCAATTTTCATGATTTGCGATTAAAAATTTTTTACTTTTGGAGACTTACAATTTAAAACTCCTGAAGTTTGAAGATGTATACATAAACATTTTTAAATTTAGATGATTTTGATAATCCGAAGTGACAGTAACAGAACTTTTAATTGTAAAAATTGAAATTTGCATAATTTTTAATTGTATATAGTGACAATTAAAAAGTTTTTAATGCTTACGATTTAAAATTCAAAGTTACTTTAATTGGAAAGAATTATTTTTTTTTTAAATTCTTGAATATTGAAAATATAAAATTGCAACTTATTCAATTTTCACTTTCTGCACTTCATAGGTATTTAATTTGAATTTGTTTAAAATAGTTCAATTTTAAAGATTTAAAATTCCAAATTTTCGATTACCACGATTTGCAGTTAAAAATTTGAATGGTTTCGAATTTTATAATTTATATTAATCACATTATACTTACATAAAGCACCCATTGCAACTGCTAAGAAGAAACAGAAAATAGCAGCCTCCGTCCACATTTTCGTCAAATAACTCAATCTCACTTGTGAAAAAACTTCAGAATATGAATAGTCGAAAAAATTTAACTGAAGTAACGAATAGTCGAAATTTCTCGCTCACATGTATACTCGTCGTTTATCGCATTTGTACTAATATTTAGTATACCGGAACCGCGATATACCACCAGTCTCGGGCATGACCCAAAATAGCCGAAAAAATACTCCAGATGTATGACATTATTTTGAAAACATTTTTATTTCCTGTTACTGAAATCTCAAAATTCAGAAGGCCATGTCACCAGACAGTGCCACATACGAAAAAAATATTTTTATTTTCCGTAAAAAATGGAATTGTTAGTAGACAACAAACATGCGTCTGATTATTTTTTGCTGTCTCAGACAATTTTTAAATTGGATCACGCTGTATGTGTACATTTTCTGTTCTTGAAATCTTAAAATTCTGAACTACATTTCAACAGACAATCTCATATGTGAAAATCAAATGTTTGATTTTTCCGAAAAAATTAATCATGAATAGACAACAAACACGCAGGCTACACGCCAAATTAGTTTGTGCTGTCTCACCCAATTTTTAAATTTAACCCGTAGCCTCTATTTCAATTTATTTTTTATTTTTCGATATTTTGTGTTTAATTAAGTAAATTTAAATAAGTGTACTAATAAATTTTCCAAAAAATGTTTTTGAAGTTGGTAAAATATTTTAATTTTTCATAAAATTCTTAAAACGTCCCAGGAACATCCAAATTACGTTTCAGAAACGTGAAATCATAGAGAAACTTTGTTATGCACATTTCTGGGATGATTCACGTGAATTGAAAGAATTGAAAGAATTTTGCAGAGTTCAACGGAATCAAAAGTGAATTCAAAATGAATTCAAATGAATTGAAACAAATATTTAAAAATCTCTACAGACATTTTAAACCATACGAAATCCCTCACTTCTTGAAAATAAATTCTCTGACATTCATTAGAATATTGAGAGATTTTTAAATTCCTTAAAATCACAGAAATCCTCGGAAATCTTAAAAAATCCTTGGGAATCTTTTATAATCTCATAAAATGAAAAAATAAATATTTTAATTTAACATTTTAATTAGAAGATTATTTCAAATCCTTTGAAATTTCACTAAATTACTGGAATCGATTAAAATTATTTGGAATCTTTTGAAATATCCTGAAATAATTAAAATCCTTTGAAATATTTTGAAATCCCCTGAAATGTTATAAAACTCTTTAAATTTTCTAGAAATCTTTTAAAATATCCTAAAATATTTCAAATCCTGTAAAATATTTTGACTTACATTTGAATATTTTTTAAATATCTTAAATATCCATTCAGATGTTTAAAAATACCGAAAGATATTCTAAATCCTTTAAAATATATTGAAATTCCTTGAAATGTATTGAAGCTCTCATAAATTCTTTGGATTTTTTAAAAATACCCTAAAATGTTTAAAAGTTTTTAAAATTACGTGAAATCTGATATTTTCTGAAATCCTGGAAAATTTATTAAAATACTTTAAGAGCTTTTAAAATCCCTTAAAATTATTCAAACCCTTTGCAGTTACTAGGAAATATGTATTCTATTGAAAGTGGCTTGACTTTCAAATAACCCTAAAATATTTGAAATCATTTGAAGTTCCTTGGGATCTTATAAAAAACATGAAAATATTTTTAATCTTTTCAAAACTATTCATATTCCTTGATATTTTTTAAAGCTCTTGAAAATTTCTTGAAATTTTAATAAATACCTAAAAATATTTTAAATCCTATTTAGGTTTTTTTTGCAGATTCAAACTGCCAGGCGATAGGCATGGAAATTAAAAAGAAATATATCTTGACCCCCCTTCTTTACACACATGTAAATTAAATTTAATGTATACGAGTGTATATTGAATAAAATATACATTTTATTACTTTAATAGAAAGTCCGTATTAGGTTTAAAATAAATTTATTAATATTAATGTATGAACTAATGAAAAAAATTTTGATATCAAGCAAATGCATTTACTTGAATGCTATTTCTTGGTATCACCAAAATATTCTTTCACATTAGTCATTTTTATTTGTATCAGTTAACGAAAGTTTTTCATTTGATTAGCAAAATTAAACTATTTATAACAAATAAAAGTTTATTTCAACAAAGAAATTATTTCGTTAAAGTAAACAATTTATGCATTTGGATGGAAGAAATTTTACTTTCAATGTAGAATACGAACGAGACCATTCGAAACAGTTTCACAACGTGACCTTATTGCGTCAATAGAGCCAAGAATTTTACACCATCGCGTCGGTTTATTAAACTATCCCATTTTTTACATTTTCTATTTTAATAACCTTTTTTTATTATTATATACAGTCCTTAGTAAACTTATTTATTTGTATCAAGCAATTAGTTGATTTCCACTATTGAATTATGAGGTATCTCAACTAATCGAATTAGTAATTTTTTCCTAATTTTTAGTGGCCCACTTCTCCTTGATCAAATTGGTAAAACTAAATTTTGACCAATTTTTATTTAGAAATCTATACAACTAAAATAACCTGTAAAATAACTTGTTCAAGGTGATGCTTATTAAGGTCAAATCATTTTTACAAAGTTTCCTAAATAATTTCAATTTCCTCTGGAAAAAAAATACAATCGAAAAAAACTCTGAAAACCAAAAACCATTGTAATTCCAAGATTGTGGAAAAATCTTATCTGCCTTAACTTTGTTGAAATAATCAGAAGGCGACGTTCTCAAATTGGGGCAGGGCTACATCCCGTTTATGATTTCACGGTGTGACCTCTTTATTATTTCAACAGAGTAAAGAATGTTGCCTATATCGCTTTATTTTATTAAACTTTCCTATTTTCGACGCTTTCCATTCTTGTAACCTTTTTTTAATTATTATATACGGTCTTAAGTGAATTTATTGATTTGTATCAAACAATTAGTTGCTGTCTACTATTGAATCTAGAAATATCTCGACTAATCGAATTAGGAATTTTTTACTAATCTTTAGTGGCCCACTTTTCCCTAATCAAATCTGTAAAATTTTATCAGCAATTAGTTAAATTTTACTGATTTTGATTCAGAAAGACCTGAAAGTACCTTTTGCATAAGTAGAAAATCTATACAATTAAAACAACCTTCTTTTTGATAGAAATAACAATTTCTTAAAACAATTTTTGAGAAGTGAAAATCTTTCTTCGATCGATTCAGTCGCTACCCTCAATTGTGATGTAAGTTCTATTATGTTGGTCTTGCCATCGATTTGAATAAAAAAGACTAGGATTTTTCCGAATCAACAATTTAATTATAAAAAAGTGACAATCTTGCAATGTTTCGACCTCAATCTGTCGGTCATCCTCAGGCAAATTATACCTAATAAAAATGCTATAAAGTGAAATATAAAACCAAACAAATTTTTAAAATCAAGAACAGAACTCTGTTGAAAAGTAGCACATGAAGACCCTGAATGAAATTTGTTTGAACTTTGTTCAAACAATTAGAAGGCGACGCTTCCAAATTGAGGCAAGCTACTTGACGTTTACAATGTCACAGTATGACCTTCTTATTGCTTCAACAGAGTTAAGAATGGAACACCATTGCGTGATTTTATTAAACTTTACTATTTTCGCGGTTTCCATTTTCATAACAATTTTTAATTATTATATACAGTCCTAAATAAATTTATTTGCATCAAGCAATTAGTTACTTTCCGCAACTGAATTAGGAAATATCTCAAATAATCGAATTATTAATTTTCTACTCATCTTTAGTGGCTCAATTTTATACTTATTTGAGCTGATGCTTATTAATCGCAAATGATTTTAAAAACTTTGGTAAATAATTGCAATCTTCTATGGAAAACAAGGAAAATATACAAATAAGTATGTTTAGGTCGATTTAGTTATAATTTGGGTAAAACTCATTTGTTAATTTCTCTAAACATGAAGGAAAGGGAAGAAAGTGTTTTTGAAATTCAGAGGAAAATTAACGTTTTTAGTTAATTCAAAAAGGGTGAGAGATACGCGAAAATGACAACATTAAAATGGGTTCTTGAAGGGGGATGGTCCTCGGCTACCCCGACTTTTGAACTATTACGAAAACGGTCAACTTTAAGGATTTTTGAGAGGGCGATTATTTTCGACGAACTTGATCTAAGCTGATAAAAAGATTTTTTAAAAAATAAAAAATAAAAATTTTAAGTTAACTTGAAAACAGTGAGAGATTCGCTAAAGCTGACAACAGTTTCAGGGTTTTCTAAAGGGAAGTGGCCCTCAGCCACCCCGACCGAAACCTGTAAACAGATTTAAAACATTTTTTAAATATAAATTTTTAATTATCCCGAAAGCGTTCAGATACGCGAAAACCAATTAGATTTTAACGATTTATCAGAGGGGTTCATTTTCAATCAAGTCTTCTTTATTCATGATGTGTCCCCTAAGGACTTCCATGACTTCCATTTCTTACAAAACTTCCCTCTACATGTTTCATCAAATCTTACCCTTACCATTTACAGTTAATTTCACCTATTAACAGAAAATATTATATCTATATCCTTATTTATATTTTTTGACGATTGGCCAATTTGGGACACATTAGCGAACGAGCGAACGAGTAAGCGAGTGATCGAAAGCGAGAGAGAGAGAGAGAGAGAAAGGGAGCGATCACGGAAACACCTCTTTATTTACCTATGATATTACATAACCATTACTTACAAATCTTTACGCTTCTAATTTAAGCGACTTCCGTTTCCTTTTTCTTTCGCTTCTCTTGTACCTCCATTTTGCCATTATGTTGCATCCATTCTGTAATTCTTTCTCATTCGGTCCCCTAGCACCCTTTAACACCTTCATCCACTGTTCCCCCAAACCATCCTCCCCTAGAATCTTTACCACATTCTCTTGCCGGCTTCCTTTATCTTCAATTTCTCTCCTAAATCCTTCCCATAAATGCTCCCACGTTCCCTCTTCCCATTCACAGATTCTGCACTTCCAATTCTCTCTTTTTTTCGAATACATAACTGCTCCCACCTCGTTTCCCAATCTAAATCTGGCTATACGGGTCCATCTTTTCTCTCCTCATCGTTTTCCTAAATACTTTGGTTCCCCTTCCTTTTTTATTATCTTATACCTTTGGTTATATTTTTATTCCTCAATCACCCTCCATCTTTTTATTAATTGTCTTTTCCTCTCCCTCTTCTCCACTTCTTCATAGTTGGTTCCAGTCTTATCTTCTATGTCTCTATCCCCATACCTCTGCTCTATAACCTAATAGCGGCCATACCAGCGTATCAAATAACCACATTCTCTTTCTCTAATTTTTGTAAAACCTTCTTTTTCCTATTATCCATATCTGTCTCATTACCCCTGCTGCTTTTTTAACCTTTCTCTTATATAAACTCTATGATCTCCATTTGCTTGCAAGGTATATCCCAAATACTTAAACTCTTTTATTTGCTCTAATTTTATTCCCTCCCATCTCCACATCCATTCTTTCTTTGTTCCCCTTCCTTTTCTGAACCTCATTATCTTTGTCATTTCTACATTTAAACTCAACTTTTTCCCATCTACATATTTCTTTAATCCTGTAATAAAGAACGCCATCCCTTCTTTATCCTCTGCCATCAACACTATATCGTCAGCGTATACCAGTGTATATATCTTTTCGTTCTCTATCATAAATCCTCTCCCTTTCCCTTTTCTATTAATTTTTTCTTCCAAGTCTGATATTAATATATTCAATAAAAATTGTCTCAGAATAAAAATGTCCGATAATCTCTTTATTAATCCCTCTCGTTTCCCCTTTTTCACCAAAGGCATTTTTATCTCGCCTCAGTCTGAGTCAAACGCCGCCTTTAAGTCCACGAACAAAACTATCATTGCCCCTTTATCCGTTTTAATCCTCTTATTAACTAAATAGTTCAGAACATATATATTGTCCATCATACCCATTTCTTTTCTAAACCATAGCTGATTCGGTGATTCTATTGCACATTATCCATGCCCATTCCTTTAATTCAGTTCCCCCTCATTTCCATACTTCATTTAGAATCTCATCTATACCAGGTGCCTTTCCATCTTTCATCATCCCTAATACCTTGACTATTTTGTCCTTTATAATGTCCTCCTCCTTATCTGGGCACTTAATTTTCGATCCAATGATTTGACATACCTCGATTTACCTGACCTTGACCAGTAAAATATTGATGTTTCGAAGGTGAGACGTTCATTCGCATCATCTCGACGCGTATTCGCGCAAGGTGTTTAATCACTTAGCCTAGTTGTACCTAGTTGGAGGACGCTTTAGTCGCATTGACCTGCTGTAGGTAATGCAAGATGATGTATCTCATAGTCTTGCATCGTTCTCTCACGAGATGTTCGAACGCATCGTCTCGTGAGATTTTCTAGCGTATTGAAGAATTTGAGAAATGACTGGATGCCTTTCCTGGAAAAGTGCTTCATCGGAATATTACTTTCCTTTATATATACAACAATTGCATTGTCTACACGTATACGTGTATTCACAGGGACTGCGAATCAAGAAAATTGCAGTATTTTTGCATGATTGTATAAAGTTCAATTAATCTCGTCTCGAAGGACCATGTAAAATATGCATCTTAATGCATATGCTTTGCCCAATTTTTTTTATTAGGGAAAAGGATTTCGAATAATTTATCTGGATTAAATGATATAATATTTATTCAACTCAAAGAACAATAATACAATACATAATCGTCGAATGTTCTTTCCAGACTGACTCATTATACAGTCTCAAACCTCACATCTTTCCCTAAAGTGGGGCTAATATAATGAAAGATTATCGCCGATATACTGTAACAACAAGAAAGAAGGAATATACATTGATAGTAAAAACGATAGTACATATACGCTACAGTAGATCCTACACAATACGCGCAGACTGGTCTCAAAACTAAAATTATTTAAACTAAAATTACTTCGGTTACACAACATATAGTAAATGGTATAATATAATAATCAATCAAGGAGAACCATAATGTTTGAAAAATGATGGAAGAGAGAAATATCCTACATAACAGGCGCAGGCTTGTCGAAAAATTAAAACTATTTAGGCTACAATTACTTTCATTATACATCCGTCGTCGCTATCATGTAAAATGTGCACTTCAATATATGCTCTTTGCCAAATTTTTTATTACTAGCGAAAAGTATTTCGTATAATTCATCTTGATTAAATGAGGACATAACATGTATTCAATTCAAAAAACAAGAATACAATCCTTAATCGTCAAATACTCTTTCCGAACTGATACATTCTGCAATCTCAGACCTCACACTTCGCCTTAAAGTGGATCTAATATAAAGGAAAATAATCGTCGATGTTTTGTAACGAACAGAAACAAGGAATACATATTGATAGTAAAAAATGTGGTGCATACATACTATAGTAGATCCTACACAACACACGCAGACTGGTCTCAAAACTAAAATTATTTAAACTAAAATTACTTCGATTACACAACATATAATAAACGGTATAAGATAATAATCAAGCAAGGAGAACCAAAACGTTTAAAAAGGGATGGAGGAGTGAAGATGCACAAGAATGGTGAAATTCAGATTGGGAAACGAGGCGAGGGATGAAATGTATTGGGCGAAAACGAGAACAGAAAGTGCAGAATCTGTATTCGGGAATTTTGTGTGGGAAAAAAAGCAGGAACCCTGAAATATTTTTTGCAATTTTTTTCTCTCAGTATTTTTTCCCATAACATGTCATCAAAATATAGTAATAATCTGGAGTCATCATAACATAGAGGTACCTTCTAAGAACATCTTGAAGATGTCCTGATGCGCCAATTGAGTTTGGTAAGCCAGGTGTGCGCGGTAAACCAGTGGAGGTCATTGAGCTCGATGAGCCCGGTAAGTGCGCTCGTTTCCGTGTGACCGGTTTGCGATATATGGCTTTACGATAAAAAGGACGCCAACTTATATTGTGTTCCTCGAACTCTTGAAGCGGGTTATAATTCTCTTCTACAATTTTAGTTTGATCGGCCACGTTGTTAACTAGCATTACTTCAACTGGTTGATGATAGAACTTCGGTCCAATACCTGCCAGAATCGCGAATGTACATGCACGTCCCTTGTTTGCATAAAGTCCGACGAGTTTCTCTCCCTTTGTGTCTACAATTACACCGACTGGAACGTTTGGAGCAATTTCGCCATAGTGAGGTTTCATCTCTTCATCCAGACAAATGTAATTGTTCACTTCAAGTATTATGGCAGGACGCTGTAACAAGGCACTCAAAGTTGTTGATGCTGTGAAAAGAAAGTATATAGTGGTGATTACCAAAAATTTGACCATTTCCACCGAGACTTTCAAAATCAAAAATAATTCCGGCGTGCCAAAAAAATATTTTTTTAAATTAAGTGAGTGTGAAAATATGCAAAGCGAGATCAATATATGTATGTGTTTGTGATGAAAATGAATTTTACATGCTGCTGAAGGTAGAGTGACAGGATATGGGCCTATGATTACACAAAAAATAATAATCTTTTGAAAATATATGGAGGATAGATGTAATTATCAAAAATATTCGGAAGAATTATTATCTCACGTCATCAGAATAGGTCTTGTATTTGTGTAAAAGTTAAAACCCCTATTTTTGTCAGCTGTTTAATTTTTGAGAACTTTTGAACCCAAAAGACAGGTTTTCGCGAAATTAAATATTTAAAATTCCATTTTCAAATTCCCTTAATTTAAATTACCTGAATTGCTGACAGTTGAAATTTAATAAAAAGCAAATTTTATATCAAAATCATGTACCAAAAATGTTATGTTTACATAATTATATTTAAAAATATACTAAATAAGCGTTTCAACCCATTAATTGAATTTCGCTTTTTTGATTCGGGAATTCATCTGTTTAGGATAAAAAATATAAATTTTATTGTTTGGTTTAGAATTGAATTATTCTGTTGGTTGGAAACTTCATTTCGTTTCTTATACATTCTTTATAATCATCTTTTGTGGTTAAAAATTTAATTGCTTGGTTGGAAATTAATCTGTTCTGGTCAAAAAGTCAACAACTTCATTAAAAGTTGAAACAGTTTGTCAAAAATTAATTTTTTTTATTGAAAATGTATGCTTTTCAATTGAACAGTGAACTACTTGGTTGGAAATTCATGTATTTTGTTGAAAATTCATCCTATCTGGTAGAAAATTAATCTTCCTGGTAAAAACTCATCTTTTAAAATAAAAATTCAACAATCGGTCGTCCCATTCCAGTAATGAACGTGTCATTTCAGAAATTTAAAGGAACGTGCCATTTCAGAAAGTTAAAGGAACGTGCTCACAATTGTAAATCCTATTTTTAGCATGGGCATTAGCATTATCGTCTAACGTTCCCGGCATTTCATTGTGACCGAAGAAACACTCAGATTAGGTCGCGTAAAGTGAGTCGTAAAGTGAGTCTTTTACGAATAAAGTCTGCAGTCATAAACGTTCGCAAAAAGAACTCAAGTGTGGATTGGATATCTGCTGTGGGACCCTGTATTGCACTACCACTATTGAAAAGTGCTTGTACCATGTTTCACTATTGCAAACATCCGTTAGAGTTCCGTCGCTGCTCTACGATAAACGCGGAGATCCAACCGACAAAGCAACTCACTCTTGCCCTTTCAAGCGTAGAATGGTACATGTGAGTTATAATAAAATAATTGTTAAAGCAACTCTCTCTCACTAATTTAGACACTGAACTCTGACACAGTCCGCGTAGGGCTGTTAAAGGACACACAAACCCACAAACAAATAATTGGTCAGGTCTTACCAGCCTGACTTAATCAGCACACTGGTCTCTCTCTTTTCCTATTTTCCATACTACCCTCGCCTTTTGATCAAGACGTGACAATATGGCATTCTCTGATTTCCTTGATAACCTTCAAGACCTCCACGAACTTCAGTGCCCAAACGTAATGGTTATTGCGGACTTTATTACCCCTCGTTTCATAAATAATGAATTGGAAATTACGGTGGATAGAAAATCGAACCTTTTAGATAATACTTTGAATCCTTTAACCTTAAGCAGAAAAATACAATCCCGAACAAAGATGGCCAATGTCTTGATCTGTGAATCTCGGTCTCCTCAGCCTAACGAAAGAAACAACAAACGTTACCAGAAATTATTCGTTCTCACTTAGTACACTTAGACATCCTTCGGTCGGCGCGCCGATTTCGACTTCCAACACCAGTCAACCGCCTTCAGTGAACCAGTTTTCTTCTCCTTTTCCTTCAAGTTATTCCTTCTCCTTTCCTGTGTTTGCCGCAAATATTTTTGGATTCGAGTAGTGTTCGGATTCCTTCGCGTTCTTCAGTTTTTTTAGAGTATTTATCTCGGTTGTACGAAAGTGAACGACAGTGAATCGGGAACCAAGCGTTCTTCTTATTTCGACGTTAGTAGTCCTTCAGACACGCGGCCTCCTTTCTACTGAAAGGCGGCCTTCTGTCTACAGGGCTGACCTGTGACAAGGAGTACGAGGCCTCTCTCCACTGAAAGCTGCCTTCTGCCTCTTGTGGAAAGTTGAGTTAGAGTCTGTTTCTTATCTCGAGTAACATGAGGCCCAACTCTACTGAGGCGGGCATTCTGGTGTGA
>CAKNWW010344731.1:0-10813 GCA_932074435.1 Andricus kollari
GTGTGACGTTTTTATTACTATGGACAGACGCACATATAATTTTCAAATTTCGAAAAAAATGGTCTCGAAATTTTCAAAATGCTCTAACTTTTCGAATTTGCATCCAAAATGGCTGTCTAACACACTTGTCCTTTAGTTTAGGAGACTTAAAGAGTATAGCAAAGGAAAATCGAATCGATCAATTCTTTCGAAAGTATCGTGCTCACAGACAGACATACATACAGACAGACACATTCGTAAAAACCTGCTTTTTTGGTTCAGGGGGTCTCAAAACGTGGACATTCGACAAAAACTGGGGGGGGGGGTCAAATTTTACACAAATTTAATACCTTCTCTAGATGAGAATGTAAAAAGAATTACTTATACAGTCATGCAAAAACCTTAAAATATAATTTTCAAGGTCAAACCCGATAAAAATCATGTCTTTCGAAAGAAAAATAATCTGTTATCATTATTTTCATGAAAATAAGGTCAGCGTAGACCAATTATTTTCGGTGTGAATAGGAACTTCGTTAAACATAACTAATTATTCATTTAAATGGCGAAAATTGCTCATAATAAGCATGCAAAATTATCGATTTAATGATTTGATTGAATACAATTTTGAAAAGTGAAAAATTCTAATTAAAATACGCACCGTTTCTTGGACTTTTTCTTACTTTGCGATGAAAGTTAAGCTTGTTTTCCATGAAACTTAGCGAAAAAGTAGTAAGATATGTTTTCTTCAATTTGACTATAAAATCGAACTTAGAAAGTTATTCCTAGTAATCAAATAAGAGCCTTTGATGTATCAACGTAACAATAAAATTATTTTCGTTGACACTCATATTTCAGAACATATTGTTGTCCATATCATAACTTAAGGAAAACAACAGTAATGAAAACAAGTTACCGTTTGAGATAAGTTTAAAGACGATTTAGCATATATTTATACTTATTTTATTATATATTTTCTATTGGGCTGTAAACTAGGCTTAGGACATGTGTGGATATGCTTGAAAGGCATTTTATAGGCACCGAACGTTATTTTCATTGTAGTTTGCAATAATAAAATCATGTTTTATACTATGGATCATGTTACGAGACACTTAAAGGAGGATTAGTGTTTTTTTCAATACAATCAATAGTTTTGATAATTTGTCCCTTGGACATGAAGGTGCTCTGTCTGTAGCGAGTTACCTATGCATATATATATATATACATATACATATATATATATATATATATATGTGTGTGTGTGTGTGTGTGTATCACAGTGGAACACGAGGCACAAGTAAGTACGTCCGTTCAAGAAATTAACGAGCGTATATACGAACGTTTTGGTATGGAAACGGAATTCAACGTCCTGCCCTATATTGTATAACCATTTTCGACACTATTCAAGTCGAACAATGAACATAGTCCTGTGTCCAAGTTATACTACTTACGTAAAGTACAAATTAATCTTGAATACGGTTAGGAGTCTTGGAATCAGAAAACAGAATAACGAACGTGCGATAAAGTCTAAGACAAGTAGGTCAGTTCGCATTAGACTGTAATAATTGTTCCTGAATAATCGATAATTAATCGAAAGATCGTGTATGTGGTATTGCTATTCAACGCGAAACCATTCACACCATTTGAGTACTTTGTGTATTACCAATTACCGTTCATTGCAGAGAAACTTCAGTTCTAAGTGAACCTCTTTTCTTCATCAACGGCAAAGAAGCAAGGGATGTTTTGCTTTTTTAATTTTTCTATTCTTATCCCATGAATTAAATTCGGCAACTGGTTAGAATCGGGCCGTTTTTATTTGATCTGCATTGATTGCATTAGAAGCTGTTCAAGCACCAATTCAACTACGAAAAGCATCTGAATACAGGACTCACACAAACCCCTACCACTCTCCTTGCATCTATTCAAAAGAATTACACTCTTAAACACTTTTTTTCAAGGAACTTTCCTTTTTTCTCATTTTTCTACTTTTAATTGCGAACTGACTTAATAGAACCCAATATGAAAATCCAACTAATTTTTTGTAGAAACTTAATCTTTTTGATTGCAAATTCCACTAATTGATTAAAAGTTGAACTGCCTTGTTAAAATTTATTTGATTAGTTAAAGATTCATCTCTTTGGTTGCATATTTAACTATTTTATTGAAAATTCGCTCTTTTTTTTGCAAAAAATTGCATTTTTAACCGAAAATTCAAAATTTAACTGCCTTGCAGAACATTTGCCTTTCAGACTTAAAAATTCAACTGTTTTTTATATTCGTCTTTTTCGTTTGAAAATTCTATTATTTTGTTCAAATTCATTTTCTCTCTTGAATGAAATATTTCTGCTGGTTTTATTATTTTGCTTGAAAATGTAACCGTCTTTTAAAAAATTCAACTGTGCTCAAGTTATATCTTTTTTGTTTAAAAATTCAACTATTTGTTTGGAAAGTTATCAACTAAGTGGTTACAAATTCATCTAATTATTTTTTTAATTCAATAATTTTGTTGAAAATTTAAATATTTTCCTATCAAGTCGATTTTTTTGCTCGAAAATTCAACTGCTTTCTTAAAAATTCGTATTCTAATTGTAAATTTTTTGCTAAAAAATTAGACTTTTAGCAAAAAGACTCAACTCTTTCGCTGAAAAGCGATTTTTTTTGTAAAAAATAATTTTTTTGTTGAAAATTCAGATTTTTTGTTGAAAATGCAAAATATTTTGGTTTGAAATCTTAAGCGTTTCATATTGAATTCGATATGGTGAAGAATGTATTCCCCTATTATTGCCCAATATTCGCCAAAAATCTGTTTTCCCTGTTTTCAGAGCATCAAGGGCTGTGAAATTGGTTGAAATATTATGTTTGTATGTCTTCTACTTTATTTTAGGCGTTTATCAAATAAAATCGAAGACAAAAAATTTGACTCAAAACGAAGGCGGGTATTCGAATTTATGATGTGACCTCGGCGGGTTCAATTTTTGTGTGATGATCTGTGAAGAAAAAGGTGAGGGGTAGGAAAAATATTAAAAATAATTTTACGTAGTTTTTGAACTTCCCCTTAGTTGAGTGTTCATGTAATATAACTTATCAAATGAGTTTAGAAAAATTTAAATGAATAACTTACCAAAACATAAACAGCAAATGGCATGACCAAAACCGCAACCAGAAGATCAGCTAACGCCAAACTGACGATGAAGTAATTAGTAACCGTCTGAAGAGCTTTTTCCCTCGTAACCGCCAGGATGACAAGGACGTTTCCAAAAAGGGTGAGACATGGTACCACCACTAGTATCAATGCCCACCAATTGTTAATCTCTGATTTTACTTCATCACTCGACGTATTATTGAGGCAGTTGCTAAAATTATAGCTCGTACCACCATAATACGACAAATTTGAGCTTAAATTAAACCTCCTGATATACTCATTAAGGTCATCAAATACGAAAAGCTCCGACATGACAGTGTAATTTTCAGCAGTCGTTGCCATCGTCGGCATCACAAAGGAGGTAATCCTGTTAAGAGGTGATGAGACAAATGGTTGAACTGGTTCGTTTAACCATTCAACTTCAATATCCAAATCTTTCGAATTATTGCGAAAGAAATTAAGACTGAAATTGTCATCAACGATCCTGTGTCTTCCACCACCCGCAAATCCAGGGGGATCATCAAGGTACCAAAGGTCATTAGATATGCTAGTGTTTTCACCAATCGACCTATGAAACATTTCCTTCGGAGGAGTTTCCATTATCAGACTCTACTTAAATCGTTTAGCTTTCTCTCTCCTGGAGACCAATCACGAAATCTTTGCACTTTTCGTCCATGATGGCTTTCTGCCTTTACCTGCCATTTTTTATTCCATCGTGTTCTTACTAGTTCTACTATATCTCCTTCCGGTAGTACTCTCTTTTCTTTCCCTTTTACTTCACTTCCTTCCTTTAAATCTCGATGCGATCGTCGATGAGGGCGTGAATCCTTGGCTAAAGGATTACGGTCCGTAAGAAGAGGATCAGCGCGTTTTACTCTCTTCCGGTCTCGTCGATTCCTGGAACAAGAAGTGTGCGATTAAGGCCTTCATCGTATTAAGGATAAAGGCACTGGATCTACGACCATACTGTAAAGTGTACCCAAGGATTTCAAATTGTCGCGTCGGTCGAACTCTAAGAAAGGAAATATTTTACGCTCGCTAAAGACAAAGGTAAATTTGCCATTTTTTAAAAAGGTAATTTTAAAGCAAAAAGGTAGTTTTAGCGGAAAAATCAAAATGGTGGATTTCACAGAAGGTAGAATGCAGAAAGAATCGTAAATCCTTTTGTAAACTTATAATACCTTAGATGCTTTATATTACATTGGGAATTTTGAAATTGTTTTCTCTGCGTTTTTTTCAATATTCCAACAATCCATCCTTATTCTCATAATGACATGGCTGGTATTTTTATTATAAAAATTACACTATTTCGAGAGTAGTTAAAGGGAAAGTAAATTTTCTTAGTGCTGTAATTTGTACACTTCAATGAAAAAGTATTAAAACTTTAGAAAATGTGCTGCATGCGCAAAGAAATAGACGTTTTTCTCCTATTGACTTTTTTCCATATCGTGCGTTGTTCGGCCTAAAATATTAATTTTCGTTAGTTTTTTTGGATTTTGAAAATAACCGTACATAGAATTTTCAAATCTTGAAAAAAAGTGCTCTCAAAAATTTTCAAAATGTGCTCACTTTTTGCATTCTTATACAAAATAGCTGGTTAATGAACTCGTTCTCTCTTTTTAGGCCTTCAAAAAGTGTGCCAAAGCACAATCCCATCTTATCCATCTTTCGAAAGTTATCGTGCCTACATGATACTACAGACTACAGACTACAGACAGAGAGACAACTTCGTAAAAATCGTTTTTTCTGACTCAGGGGGTCTCAAAACGTGGGGATTTGATACAAACCAACTAAGTGCAAATTTATATAAAACCAATACCTTCTTATTAGGATGAGAATGTAAAATAGATTATGAAATGAAAATCTATAATAATTGAAACATTTGCCTAGGAAAAAGTACATTTTTTACTTGGCGTATTCCGATAACTGCGCGATCTTAATGAAATTTTTTTCGTGATTTAATACGATTTTTTATCGGCAGGCGTAGATTTTTTTTTATAAGGTCTTTTCTCAGGCAGAAGTGTTTAAGTATTAAATATTTTTAAATATTCAATTTTGTGTTACATATATTTTATAAAAGACAAGAAAATGTACTCTTACCACTTGCGTTTTCTATTCTCACAGAATCTAAAAAATGTTATTTCGGGATTAACGGAAACCGGACAAGGAAGATTGCTTCTTTCCTTTCGGGCACTTTTTCTAATTTTATATAATATATGTACTAAGAATTTGTTCAAAATCTAAAAAGGACTCGAAAATGAATTACTGTCAATGATCTAATTATATTCCAGAGAAGGCAGAAATCTAAATGGGGAAAACTTTTTTATGTTAGCAGGAAATAAAATATATCATCAACCGATGTGTAGCCCATAAAAACCTTAGATGCCCACTTCTCGGGATTTACGATCAACGTTAGCTGCAAATGACTCATGATATTAAAAGATACAATGGGCTATTTTTCAAGTTCAGATGCATATTCATACATTCGGATATACAAATTTGTAACAATAAAAATTATAGACCCCAAAAATGTAACGTCTCATGAGCATTATTAATTTAGAGTAAATCAATAAATGCGGGAATGTTAGTGCGTCAATGCTATTTTTTTATTCTTCTGGAAATTGCAGAAGAACCTTCCCGACTGTTGATAGATTTTATAAATTTTTTCCGAAACTAAGAACTCTCTATTAATTTCACCAAAACCATGTAGTATGTAAAAAATTTTGCCATGTAAGAATTTATCAATACAATCAACATAGTTTAATAAATCAAAGTTTGCTAAGTAATTCCAATACATATCTAAATTTTGTAATTTAATAAATTGAAAAGGTTACGAAAACTTTGAAAATTTATTCAAAAGAAAAAAGTCAAATCTTGGCAAGATTATGAGTATTATTGTTAAAAAAACGGAAAAATCTCGATAAGATTTTCTTTATCTCTTTTTTAATACATCCTCAAAGTTACTGTCAATATTTAGATATCTTTTTAAATACTTGACAATCTTTGATTTCATAAACTAGGTTGATTATACTAATGAATTTTTACTTGTTAGACTTTTATTGCATCGTTGATGTTTTCGGTAAGATTTAGCTTCTTTTTGATAACAATTTTTATTAAATCAAATAATCGCTCTCAAGTAATAGAAATGAATAATAATAACTAATAAAAATAAAATAATAATAATAACTTAACATTTTATAACGCATGTCATTGGTATTGATATTTATATTATATAATTTAGATTATAATTACTTGTCTAGGTACAAAATTTGTTAAGTTTTTCATGTACAAAAAATATAAAGCGCAAGGAAAAAGATTTAGAAATAGGTAAGTACTATGTCATGCTCTTTTTAAAAGTTTTTTCATGTCCAAATACAAAACAACATGATGATCGTTAAAATTAAAGAATTTTCAAATTGTAAATCTTCAAAATTGAACTATTCCAAAAAAATGTTATGAATTGCGCAGCTTTAAAATATAAATCCTAAAAATTAAATAATTTGTAATTCTATATTTTCAAAATGCAACGATTTTTAATTTTTAATCTTGGAGATTGTGGAACTTTGAATTGTCAATCTTTAAATTCCTTGAAATCCTTCATATTCCACGATATCATACATAATCTCGTGAAACCCCATTAAAAACGTGGAGTTATCTGGCAATTCCTTGAAACCTTTTAAAAACTGTGTTTTTTCGTACCTACCGTCGTTTTTCTCAAAATTATTTTTATGATTTTTAATGTTATTTTTCAGGAATTAAACAAAAACTACGCTTCCTATCAGAAAATAATTCATGACGAATTTGTAGCAATAATTTTGAAAATGCTCTCAGCTCTTAAATTTTTATCCAAAATAGCTGGCTAACGAGCTTGACCTTCAATTTTCGACACTAAAAGAGTGTACCAAAGGCCAATCTAATAGATTAATTTTTTCAAAAAGTTATCGTGCTCACAGAAAGACAGACATACATACATACAGACATATACATACATACATACATACATACATACATACATACATACATACAGGCATACATACATACAGACAAACAGATTCGTGAAAACCTGGTTTTTGGACTTAGAGGATCTCAATACGTGGACAGTTGAAAAATGAGGGGGGTGGGGAGTCAAATTTTACACATATCTAATACCTTCGCTCATGAGAATGTAAAAAAGATTTTTTCCATGAAAACTACCTAAACTGAAAACATCATCAATGAATCAAAAATTCCTCGAAAACGGATAAGGAATACCATCCAACAGACTTATCTTGAAATTTGTGTAACAAATTGATTGAATTTTTACATTCTCATCCTAATGAGAAGGTATTGGTTTTATGTAAAATTTGACATATTCGGTTTTCATCAAATGTTGACGTTTTGAGGCCCCCTGAGTCAGAAAAAACTATTTTTAGGAGGGTGTCCGTCTGTCTGTCGGTCTGTCTGTCTGTAGTATCGTGTAGGCACGATAACTTTTGAAAGATTGTTCAGATTGGATTGTGATTTGGCACACTTTTTGAGGGTCTACAAAGAAAGAACTAGAGCGTTAACCAGCCATTTTGGATAAAAATTAAAAAACTGAGCACATTTTGAAAATTGTTGAGACCACTTTTTTTAAGATTTCTAAATTCTACGTACGGGGCCATTAGCGACTGTACTGTAGGGTTAATAATATACTGTAGGGTATCTTTGGGTATCATACCAAGGGACAGAAGCGAAGCTTTCAGAAAGCACGTCCAGCCTCGCTTCCTGCTTTGGGGGAATCGAACCCGCGCCAGCGTGGCTGCCAAGGCTGCAGTATTGGAACATTGGACAATCACTATACCATCTGAGCCACGATGACTCCATAAGTGATTGAATTATGTAGGCTGCAAGTGTGTTTATGTTACGTTCAAGAAGGGTGTCTCCATTCTGCAAGAGCGTGTTCTGAGCATTTATAAAGAGCCATAACGCGTTATGGCAATGTGGCATATATGAAGTAGGGGTGAGCGGGGCTGGTTAGCCGCGGAGTACAAACCTCGAAAAAAAATCAACGAACGAAAATTCCCAGAAAATCTAATACATTACTACGTTCAATATATTCATCTTAAAATTTCTGCACCGATAGGTGGAATAGTGTAGTTTGTGGTGTATCTAATGACTTAAAAATCGATTTCCTCATAAAAAGTTAATAAAAAATTAATCTTTCTTCATAAAAGTCTTCAATAAGTCCAACAGACTTAATGTGTGATTACTAAAAATGATATGTTTTCTATGTTTTCTATTTCTTCTAAATCCAGCTTGCCAAATATGGAAAACATAAGTGCGAAGAAGTTATTTTTTCTCTCGTTTCTGTCCATTTTACAATTATTTCTCTTGAAGGAAGGGATATATTAAGCATTAATTTTAGGCTGAGTCTAAACTTCCAGACAGACCGTACGTTTATGTACGTTCATAACACAGTCGAGTCTAAATGTACGGTCAAGTTAAAGAAAGGGGGGGGGGTGGGTAACGGAAGGGGGGGCGTGTCTTTTTTCCGGAAGTATAGACACTACCCTAATTTCATCTCATGAATCTACTTGCCAACATTTTTGAAAATGTTTTACCTTTGCTCATCACTAGAAACGTAAAACAAAATTTCAATTTATGAAATTTGGCACGAATAGCGGGACCCGCGAAAGGGACTATCTTTACCGAAATTTCGGTAAAAATAGTCCCTTTTCCGGGTCCCGGTAAAAATAGTCAGATTTTTTCGTTGCACGTAGACATTGCCTATTTATTATTTCTTTTTACGACGCAAAGAACAAAGCTGGTCCTAAATCGACTCGACGCTATTTATATTTTTTCAGGGTTCTATTATGCTACCTTTGCACAGTATCATTACGATTTCCAAAAGGTTATTTCCTAATTTAAATATGAATTTTATTGATCTCAATGTCAATATCAATGTCAATATCAAAACACATCTTACTTGATTGAAGCTTTGTATCAGGAGTATCACTCTCTGAGGAGGACTTATAAATAAAGCTGGGAAAAGGGATCGAAGACTCAAAGGTCGGATTGATGGGTAGACACGTATTATGGCATTCACAGCATTTCCAGAAGCATTCTCGACGGTTTGAGAACAAGTCGTGTCTCTTGAGACGCCCTCTTATGGGACCCGAGAATCGTTTGAAACCCTCGTTCTGAATTTTCAGGATCATTGTGGTTATTCACTTTCCACCTTCAGAAAACTAATATTCTTATATTCAATAAACCTTCCAGCAATACTACAGAATAAATAGATAATATAAACAAATGGCTTTAAATTAAAAGCAAATTAACAAATAATTTATTAAAGTGATTACACTCGAACTTGGAATTATGGCGTCCGAGTTTATCTCCTTCCGATAACTGCTGGCCTCAGAATGTGGTGATGTGCGGAGCAAGAAAGGCTTGCCACACTCTCTGCGCGTTAGTTGCATCAGGTTACGTCATCCGTTCAAATCCAAGAGAAATAATTCACGCACCCCTGCCTGTTTACGTTCATAGTATCTGAATTTATGTCCAAGGCCACTGACAGTAATGCCCGAAACCCATCATAATTCCAAGTTCCCGTGTAGTTTTGAGATGCCTCAATAAAAATTGTTTAATTTTCTTACAATGAAGCATTATTTCTTAAGTTGTACAATTTATAAAATTTTATTTTAAATTTTATAAATCTTAAGAACAAACATTACGAATTTTTCTTTGAATTTTTGATGATGGTAATTTTCATGGCTGGAAAAGGGGTAGGGTGTCACAGAACTTCGACCTTTCATTTTCCAGTTTAAAAAATTTCCATTTGAATTCGAAGAATATGTATAAACATTTATAATTTATTACTGAAATAAATTGTTTTCAATGTATTATAATTCTAGTTTAATCATAGCAATTTTTAAATTTTATTATTCCAATATTTTAAATTAATTAACTGTAAATATCTAAATTAATCTAAAATTATTGAAATTTATTAAAATCTATTAATATTTAAAATCATAAATATCTTAAATTGATTTACATTTCTTTAAATATCATGTATTTCTTATGTTGCTTCGTCCTAAAATTCTATTCAACAATAGCATATTTCATACCTAGGAGGAAAACGGTCTTTTTATCCGATCGTGAGTTTTGCTAACACGCCAGGATAACAAACGTTTGCCTCCTTGGTGCACACGATATTTTGTGTGACAAAGGTATGATTCATAAATTTATCACGTCTCACGTCTGAGATTTGAGGTTATATTGACGCCTCCCATAATCGTACAGGGACAACAGCGAATGCGCATACGCAAAAATCGATTATGATTATCTAATGATAATAATCGTACTCCGTACCATGCCGCACATGCGCACACACCGTTCGTACTCCTGTTGTACAAACGGCTACTTTCAGAACTGAAAAGATGTGGATAAAACGCGTAAATCACGTTTGGAATAACTTTTTTTTCAGAAAAATATAAATTTTTTTGTAAAATATTTTTAAAAGTGAGTATAAAGATATTACACTTCCGTGAAAAAAACCGAAACGTTGAACAAATCAGTTATTAATAACAATTTTTTTTGATTATTTTTGTATTCTTTGACAAAAATACAAATGATGTTGGGTCTCCCCCGACGAATATTTTATTTTTTGACTTGAAAGAAGTTTCCCAAAATTATTTTAAACCATTTTTCTAAAATTCGGAAAAGTAATAACAG
>CAKNWW010344768.1:0-18599 GCA_932074435.1 Andricus kollari
AAATTGATTAAATAATTACTTTTTGTAAATATCCTTTGGATAAATTTGAAAAAGGTGGTGTTGTTTACAAGATCACTTACAAGATCTGTAAGATGACTTACGTGGAAAAGACTGGCAGACTTTTTAATACCTTGGTGGAGGAACACAAAAGTGATCTCTTTTTCCTTTCCTCTTTTTTATTTTTGTCCAAAGAAACAAATTTTTATTTTGTTTTCAGGAATTGCAATAGGAGCATTTTGTGGTGTTTGTCCAAATTTTATCGTAAGATTCTTGGTTTATTTTTAGGAATTTATACATCGCTATAAGATAGTTCTATAATTTTCGGATGAACTCCCAAAGAGGGTGGACCTCCGTTTTTTTTTGGGCTCCGTATACATATGTATATTGACGCGCTGATCACGAATATGATAGTAAAAATTGGCGCAAATTTTATTTCCATGGTGAAAACCATAAACAACCCATAAAATCATGGTTTTTTGCATTTATTTCCGTAATTATTCAAAATTCAAAAATAAAATTTCTAATAAAAGTTGTAGATCTCCTCGAAATAGACTTCATGTTTTAATCATGTTTAAGAGGAATGATAGTTTCCCATAAAATCAGTAGTAAATCGATTTTCATATTAAAAAACCATAAAAACCATCAAAATCATGGTTTTTTAAATCACAGGAGTGCCTTCCTGCCCCCACGCGGTGCTGGAAAAGGTGTAGGGGTACGATCTTATATTATTTTTGTGACCAGTCATAAGGGTGCCTTACCACCATCCGCCACGCGGCATTGGAAAAGGGTTAGGGGTACGACCGTACATTATTTTTGTAAAAAGTCACAGGGGTGCTCCTCACGCGCTATTGGAAAAGGGGTACGACCTTAAATTATTTTTGTAAAAAGTCACATGGGGGCCTTCCCGCCCCTCACGAAGCCCTGGAAAAGAGGTAGGGGAACGATCTTATAATATTTTTGTGATTAGTCACAGGGGTGCCTTCCCGCCCCACGCGGCATTGTAAAAGGAGTAGGGGTACGACCTTATATTATTTATGTAAAGAATCAGAGGGGTGCCTTTCCGCCCCCCACGAAGCACTGGAAAAGGGGTAGAGGTACGATCTTATAATATTTTTGTGACCAGTCACATGGGTGCCTTCCCGTCCCCCACGCGGCATTTGAAAAGGGGCAGGGGTATGACCTTATATTATTTTTGTAAGAAGTCACTCCGGTGCCTGCCCGCCACCGGCGAAGCGCTGGAAAAATGGTAGGTGTACGATCTTATAATATGTGTGTGACCAGTGACAGAGGTGTCTTCCCGCCCCCACGCGGTGTTGGAAAAGGGGTAGGGGTACGACCTTATATTATTTATATGATAACTCACAGGGGTGCCTTTCCGCCCCCACGAAGCGCTGGAAAAGGTGTAGGGGTACGACCTTACCTTATTTTTATAAAAAGTCTCATGGGTGCCTTTCCGTCCCCCACGAAGCGCTGGAATATTAGCTGAGCTAAAACCAAAAATCCAGTATTTTTGTAATACGGATTGTATTACAATATTTGTATTTTTGTACTAAATACAATCAAAATACGTAAGTATCAAGCCGAAACTAATGGATGTATCGAGTTATGTATTTTATTAATTTTTCATCGTGAAAATCGAATTACTACATATTTTCTCGGAAATTGTCTGCACTAATAGAACACCTGAACAGCAAGGTGCAGCTGTGGCAACCGTTAGAACGTTGGGCCATAGAACTAGGCCTACAAATGCAGTCTTTGCTCCACGAAGGGAGCAAGATCCACCATGGAAGATCAGGTTGGATATGGATGTCAGCAAAGTAAGGTGCAAATTGGGACGACTTACTCAAAATAAAAAAGGAAATAGAACCAGAAAGCTGATACACCAGATTACTAAAATCATCCACCCTCGTTACATCGAGACTTTAACACCAGCAATATTGGATGAGATTATAGACGCCCAACGGCAGAGACTTGATGGTCTTACTGCTAGACTGCGTCGGTACAAGAAAAATAGTGCTAGAAGGCAACAAAATCGAACCTTTCAGGCAGATGAAAGAAGGTTCTACCGTGAGCTGAGTGTAAAACAGAACAACCAGCAAGACACCAACGTGCCTCAATTGGAAGAAATGACTAACTATTGGTCGGGTGTTTGGGGGAAAACGAACATAAGCAATTTCAACTCTGCGTGGTTCCAACTAAAGAAGTCAAGAGCTAGCAATAACCCTGAAACGGAGCTGACTAACATCACAGCTTTAGATGTTTCAACGGTTTTGAAAAGAACAAGCAACTGGAAAGCACCAGGTCCGGACATGGTGCACAACTTCTGGTACAAGTACCTGACTAGTGTGCATCCTGCGTTGGCACGTTGTTTTCAGAAGATCATCGAACAACCAGATCTGATGTCAGGCTTTATGATCAAGGGTACTACGTATATGTTGCCTAAAACACCAGATGCTCAAAATCCATCTGATTTTCGACCGATAGTCTGTCTTCCAACAATATATAAATGTCTTACAGCTATCATAGCAGATAAGGTATATTCTCAGTGCGACGAGAACGACGATCATTGACTTCCTAAGTCGTGCGATGATGCTTTGGGGTACAAGAATCAAGTATTTTGATCATGGACAATCAAGGATAACTAGATCAATACGCATTACGACGGGTATATTCCAAGGAGACTCGTTCAGTGCATTGTGGTTGTGTTTAGCGTTGAACCCATTGAGCAGAACACTAAATAGCATGTCTCATGGGTTCCGAGTACATGATAACGAGGATGGTCATCAAGTGACCCATCTTCTATACATGGATGACCTGAAGATATACGCCAGTCCTCACGTACTCCTTTGGGCTCATCAAGTGGTCGAACACCGACCTTGCACGATTAAATAGAATTATCCGCGTAGAAATGACGAAGCACCGAATGCACCACAGTAATTCGGCGATTGACAGGGTAGTTCTACCACGACATAGAGGGGGTAGGGGCATTGTAGATGTCAGGAAACTGTGTGAATCAGAAGTTACACAGTTGCGAGACTATTTTAACAACAAGCGAGATGTGACGCTTTACAACACCATCTGTAAAGCTGATTTTAACTACACGCCCTTGAATTTGTCCTCAGAGGAGGCCTCGAGTACCAGGGCAGGAACCATAGAGGAATTAGAAACGCAATGGAGACAGAAAGCCATCCACAACGAGCACCCCAAAACGTTAGACCAACATGAAGTGGATAGTGAGGCATCCAATATTTGGGTGAGAAAGGGCGTCCTGTATCCAGAAACGGAAGGATTCGTTATTGCGATACACGACAGGGTTGTCAGCACCAGAAATTATCGAAAACACGTGCTACATCAAGACGTGGTCGACCGGTGCCGATTATGTGGAGATACCAACGAATCCATCGAGCATATCATTGATGGTTGTCGCGTCATGGCTCAAAGAGAATATACGCACAGGCATAATGATATGGCGGGAATTATACATCAACAGCTTGCCCTAAACCTAGGACTCTTAACAGAATGGATGCCTTTCTATAGATAAATCCCAATGCCCGTTTTAGAAAACGAAGATTACATCTTATATTGGGATGTTACTATCCCGACGGATCATTACATCAGAGCCAATCGGCCGGACATAGTCTTGCGAGAAAAAAAAGGTGGAAGAGTCTACATCATCGACATTGCTTGTCCACTTAACCGAAACTTGCAGGCAACCTACACAACCAAGATCTACAAGTATAGCGAGCTAAGACATGAAGTAAAGACAATACGGAGAAATGTGAAACATGCATCTATTCATCCTATTATGATTTCGGCTACAGGCAATGTGCATGCAAGATGCACTGAACATCTTGAACTTTTAGGAGTCAGTAGGGTACTGGCAGCAGCTCAGAAGGCAGTTTTACTAATCACATGTCGCATTGTAAGAAACTTTCTGGACCATCAGGAAGCAAGCGACTAAAAACCTACAAAAAGTGATACAAGTTAGCTCTAAGAAAGCATCCAGAGGCGACTGTCGTCACCTCCAACATTCACGGCCGCCGTGTAAGCATAACAGTGGTAGAAGACGAACTGCAAACTACATCATGCTCCGAATTTTGTACCTACAAGATCATCGCGAATGGGTGCTAACCCCCCAACACAACTTATTATGCGGTTACGTCACCAGTATCGCGCAATGCCACCCACAGAAGGCCTCTCTCGGATGGAGGCTATGGTTCAGTTGGGAGTGGCAATATGATCGAGCCGAGGCGATGACCAGGCAATGGCCCCGGACAAACGCGAGAACAACGATTTAAGTGGTCGGACCAACTCAGGAGGGACATCATTACCTGCTGGCAAAGAAGATCACCGGCGCGAAGAGGATTCATGTTCCAGCGAACATACCACCCATTCCAGCAAGACCACCTTTACAGATAGCCGATAATGCCAACATGAGAAGTAGGAGATCTATCCACAAAAAAGTCTTTTTTAGGATAGACAAATTATCTGAAGCTAATAATGCTCTCCCCGATTTGCTCCCCGAAGATGTTAATCTCTGGAATCTGAACTGTGTAGTTTCCGAGAAGGCGGTATACCTGCTTAGAGACAATATAAGTAACGATACTTCAGTACGCCTGAGTAAGACTCGTGAGCGTAGTGCAACAGCGTAACAGCGCCTTAAACGGCGAGTGAAATAGATTCAGGAAAATTCCACCATTTCAACTCATCCTTCTCGTCTGTTCAATAAAACGTCACGTGTCGTTAAAAATCCGCCTAGCCGAGAAGAGAAGCCGAGAGAGTCTTCTGGGAAAAAGTGTATGGAGATACTTATCAGCTAAATGGAGACACTTCAGATATATCACTCTTTCGTAACTTTTGCCAAAAAGTTGCAGGCTCCAGAGGAAGAGTGTCCACTAATTACTGCCGGAGAAGTGAAGAAAGTTATCGTTAGATAAGAACTTTTCAGCGCCAGGGCCAGATAAAGTCAACAACTTTTGGTGGAAGAAGTTCACTTCTACGCACCAACATCTAGCTCGTATATTCACTACTTTCTTAAACGGAGAACAACCCATCCCGCAGTGGCTAGTGGAAGGACGCACAGTATTGATCCCTAAGACCGGAGATTTGTCAAGTCCACAGAACTGCAGGCTATTCACTAGTATCCTCAAAGAGAGGATACTAATATCTATAGAGCCGGTATATAGTGCAAATAGTTGAACAACGTGGATGCAAGAGAGAGCTGGCAGATTACAGGAAGAACCTGTTAATAGACAGGTGTATTACCCAAGACTCGATCAGGCATCGATGCAATCTGTCTATGGCTTGGATTGACTACCGTAAGGCATTCGATGACACGAACCATGAGCTACTTATTAAGCTCCTTGAGTGCCTGGAGGTGCATCCAAAAATAGTGAGATGCATATTAGAACGTATGCTATTTTATAATCTGTTATGACAAGATTTGTCATAACATCTGACAAAAGACCGAAAATTTTCTGTATCTCCCTCTTGCCTCAATCTATTGTGCTCCGAGACAACAGCTCTGGTTACCTATGTGGCCCGCCGAACAGAAGAGAATATAAGGTCAACCACCTTTTATGCATGGACAACCTTAAACTCTTTGCTTCCTCGAAAGAGGACCTTAACATCCTTGTGGAGGCGGTGAATAGGTACTCTGAAGGGATTGGCATGCGCTTCGAACTGGACAAGTGTGCCTGCGTCCACCTATACTAAGGAAGACTAGAAACTGCACCATCGCGTGACGATCAGGATGTTGAACTCATAGGCGGAAATATCATTCAACATCCTGGTAATGGAGAAAGATATACATATCTTGGAATATCGCAAGCGGAAATCCAAAATCTTCAGTTCCTCGAATATATCTATCTCGAGATAAAGAAGGTAGAGGCTTGCTAAGCTTGGAGCTTGGATTGAGAACAATCCCAGTAAAAAGAAACTAATTGAGGCGAATTGAGATGAATTCGCTAGAGCCATCCTGAATGTCTCTTTGCAACAATCTCGAATTGGATAAAGTCGTGAATTCTTGTACATTCAGAAATAAGTAATTTATTCTTCAACTCTGCTATTCGCCCAATTTCGGCGCACAATTATTAGGGGACCTAATTCATTTCAATGTGTCAACACGAATTCATTTCAGTGTCAGCTAATTCATTTTAATTCGCGAGGTTTAAAGTCAAGCTCCAATTCGCCTGAATTCGTCAGCGCGAATACAGTATAGGCTGGCCTGTTCAATCGAATTCGTAAGCTATATCCAACGCGGTGGGCATAAATGATACGTTGTAAATAAATATCATTGAGTCCCGTAGCTCAGTGGTCGCCTTCAGGACTTATACACTTGGGATCGCTGATTCAAGCCTCAAGGCATGCAATTTTTATCCATTTTTTTCGAAATGACCTTGACCACGAATTAAAACGAATTGAAACGCATTCAACTCGCGCTGGCTCGATTCGTTTAAACGAATCAGAAAGCGTAATTCGGACGAATTCAAAAACGTTTATTCGCCCCAATTAGTTTCTTTTTACTGGGATGAACCATTTTGCTGAGAAAATCATTTTTTTTACGAAAAATGTTAATCTTCCGGAATTGATGATGGTGAACCTAAACTTCGTGAAATACGTCGCAAAATGGAGGAAACACCAAAGGAAATTGACATGTCCTGTATGTGTGAAGACCATGAGACTGCAGTTATAATCATCAAACAAGGTATGCAGGCTAGCTTGCACCTTCGTCAACCTTAGCGCTCTGAACGACACATTGCTACGCACGGCATCGACCGCGAGTCAAGCTTCGAGTCTCAGCCAAAGATAAATCAGTTTTTAATTGGGAAATAAAAATAAAAAATGTGAATAAAATGTCCTACAAAATATTGATATAGTTTTTGCAGATAGATATCCATCTGCAAATGGACCAATTTTATAAATAAAACAATTTATGATTCCATGTGAATTGGTAAATTCATCGAGTTTGAAATTATAACTGGATTCTTTGCAAATTTATTTCTAATTTCGATATCACCAAATTTGCCACATTGACAATTCCAATATTACAAAACTAGCGAGTGTTCACTTCTCTGTATAAATTCCCAGTGGGCACACAATTTGACGACTTATTTACGACATCGTTACGAGATCTTTACGAGGACTTTAATACATCCTATGTCCATGTCGTTAAGATGCCAAAAAGACATCGTCAGAGCGTACGACGTCTTAACGATATGGTAAAGACATCTTAAAAGACATGACCATAGGATGTCGTAAAGTCGTCGTAAGATATCATAAGGAAGACGTGAAGACGTCGCCAAATTTTGCGCCCCCTGGGTTATAAATTTATCAAGTCGCTTAGCAATGAATTTCAAAACCACCGAATTTCGAATTCTGAAATTTCGAAATCAGGCCCTCTGCACATTTATTTAGAAATTCCAAGTTTAAAAAGTCGCCCAACTGAAAATTTCAATATAATCAAATTTTCCACATGGATAATTTCAAAGTTACAGATTTTCAGGATACGAGTCCTCGATCCTATCCAATGAGGCACACCCTTGATGTTAAAAAAAAGGTTTTGGTTGTTAGTGAAAATAAGCATAGATGTAGCCTCCGGAAGCTACGACCACGATCGTTCACCGAACGATCGATCCCGACGCGACCGGAGGTGATACGTCATCCGACTCGTCACTTCCTCCAACACTAGAAGACGATCGAGTCGGGAAATCACAAAAAACAATTAAATTCGGACTTGAAGAGCCACTGACTTGAATTTACGCACAATTGATCTCCCATCGTTGCAACCCCGAAAACCAGCCACCCAGCCTACACCTGGATAGTAACTGACTTCTCTCCGAGAAGGGAGCCTGGCAGCCCCCCGCCAAGGCACGATCAGGCGACAACATGAGTCACCACACAAGCCAAAAGGTAGCCCCCAAAACTCATAAACAGAAAAGGAACCTTGAATGAGAAGAGGCATTGGGAGGATGTCATGCGAGGATCAATGAAGCCCGAAGATCAATCAAAGGGAAACAATAACATCAAACAAATTATTAACATCCCGCCCGCCTCGTTCACCGAACGAAATAAATTCCACGTACGAAGGTCAAGAGTTTAGTGCCGCCCGCCATGGCGCACACAATAAATTTCCATGTATAAGGAAAACTTTAGTTCCGCTTGCCATAGAGCAGAATTGGCCGTATAGAGCCAGCGCACGACTGCAAATCAGATCAATTTGACGATGGGACGATTGTAGGTTCCAATGGAAGTTTTAACCGTGGCAGATCGCACAAGTCCTTCGCGTCCGGGACTAAGATTGGTTACCCGTCCTAAAAGCCATGTCCTACCTCGAAGTAGGGAAGGGTCGGCTGTCGACTGTCTCGTGTCCATTTTGATGATTACGTTTTGGCACAGTCCATTCATTTATTTAGTGGCATTACATCTGAATTTTCCTTTGCAGGGATGTAGCGTCAAAAAATTTTAAAAAGGAGTTCGCTGGATCTCTGAAATTCGATTGGCGACAGAACTCGACCAGCGGGAAGGATCATCTGTTTGAACACAAGCGAAAACGCTTCGTGAGTCCGGCCAAGCGTAGCAGACCGCATGAAAGAGTTCCAATTCCTCACGTACGGAATTAATCAATCGAATCATAAGTACTGGAGCACAAGTTTCTAGTGTAGGGATAAAATCATGTTGGCTGGTACCCCCAAAAACGTAGAATACTATTTTATTTTTATTACCCTAATCTCAGCAGAGACTCTTCCAAGGTGCGGATACAGGCCTGTCGAAGAGGGAGGCGTACGATGTATCTGCCCGTATTGCCGCGTCTAAGTCCGTCTGTAAAAGCTCGCTTACTTTCCTGATCCTCGAGAGAAATCAAGGATTCGATATTACTACCCTGATACTGCTACCCTGATACTGCTACCCTGATACAGCTACCCTGATACTACCACCCAGAATCGATTCAGGAGGCTAGCAAGGTTGTCCCCTTGGCGAAGACTTAACGTCAGTACGGTTCCGGAATGGCCCGATGCATCTGAAGGTGTAGAGGATCCGACCGGACCAATCACAAACCGCCTGAAAACGAATCGAAGGGCGACGGGAGCCTCTCGCGATCTTTGACGATTAGCATCTAGAAGAGGTGAGCCGTAAATGAGCGCCTAAGAGTACATCGATGGGTTAGGGTACAATGAACTTTGGATACACCGAGGGAAGCCCCTGGATCTGATGCCAATCCCTATCCGCAACTTTATCCGATGGAGCGTTCACACGAAGATCGCGAAGAACAAGAGCATTCACTTCGACAAGTACAATGATTGCCGAGATTCGAGAGGTAGAGCCACGCGTCTAGGAACAATCTTTATTTGTTTATTTTGCAACTGTCTTAATTAGAATATTGATCGCCTGTTGTGGTAAACCAAGATGTAAACGGATCCGCGGAACAAAGAGCTGGTCTCAGAGCCAGGGTTGAGGTGGGCTTGTTCGAAATTCGTGTCCATCCGAGGTCTTTACAGCGGCTTGTGCTGTAGCAATTAGAACTTATCAGAAAGTGACCGAATAATCGTATTTCAAATACAACCGAACTTTATTAGTTGTTGAGGGAGCCGAGTCTTCAGTCGAAGGCCTTTTACGAGTCATTACTTCATGAAGTGTGATATAATGCTGTTTATAGCGTAGACGATAACAAGTCTTTGAAGGGCAGTTACGACTCCCATGTCCCATCTTATGACAATCAAAGCAGGAACATAGTCGAATTGCAGTTTGCTGCCTATCAAGAGCATTAAGCATATGCCACTTTTGAAAATTACCGATGAAGTGGTTTGGGATACATGCAGCATAAGAGGGATTGGCAAATGTAATTAAGACCCACGACTTCATTTTTCGAGCCTTGCGAGGCGTTCTAGGTTGATACGATGGACCTGCCCCTGGATTCACTCATTAGCGTATGCAACGTTGCGGCAGCCCCAATTGCTCGAATCCGCTATTGTAGAAACACTTGAATTTCAGAAATTTGAGAAGAAGGTTCTTTATATGTGTGATCGAAGTTACCAATGACAATTTTCTCTTCAAAGGTCCATGACTTTTATGATGAGACATGTGCACGAATCTTCATGAATTGTGCAACGTGTGCAGACCTGCAACCAATCTCAATGTCAAAACAGAACCCCAATCAGGGAGTTTATTTTGCGGACATATAACGAAGGAAAATGAGAAGGAAAGAAAGAGAGTTTGAACCTCCACTGCAATGCAGGGACCTCGGAAAAAGTCCAAAGTTAGCTTGTCAAACATTAATTAAGATTCAGGCAAAGATGAATAACAAAACAGCAAGATTAAATACATAATCTGTAATGGGGAATAAGTCAGTCATGCCTTAGAGCATGTTTTACAGTGCTTGCAATGTGGCAACAAATCGACAATCAATGTGTCCGTCATGCTTGAGAGCCCGTTTCGAAACTTTTGCAATGATGCAAACAATCACAATATATGTAGTAATATATGGAAAAGTTCAAAGTTAGCTTGTCGAACATTAATTAAGATTCAGGCAAAGATGAATAACAAAACATCAAGATTAAATACATAAGCTGTCATGGGGAATAAGTCAGTCATGCCTTGGAGCATGTTTTACAGTGCTTGCAATGTGGCAACAAATCGACAATCAATATTTTCGTCATGCTTGAGAGTCCGTCTCGAAACGTTTGCAATTATGCAAACAATCACAATATATGTAGTAATATATGGAAAAGTTCAAAGTTAGCTTTTCAAACTTTAATTGAGATTTAGGCAAAGATAAATAACAAAACAACAAGATAAATTCATAAGCTGTCATGGGAAATAAGTCTGTCATGCCTGAGAGCATGTTTCACAGTGATTGCAATGTTGCAACAAATCAACAATCAATATGTCCGTCATACTTGACAGTCCGTCTCGAAACGTTTTCAATGATGCAAACAATCACAATATATGTAGTAATATATGGAAAAGTTCAAAGTTAGCTTTTCAAACTTTAATTAAGATTTAGTCAAAGATAAATAACAAAACAACAAGATAAATACATAAACTGTCATGGGAAATAAGTCAGTCATGCCTGGGAGCATGTTTCACAGTGCTTGCAATGTTGCAACAAATAAACAATCAATATGTCCGTCATGCTTGAGAGCCCGTCTCGAAACGTTTGCAATGGTGCAAACAATCACAATATATGTAGTAATATATGGAAAAGTTGAAAGTTAGCTTGTAAAACTTTAATTAAGATTTAGGCAAAGATAAATAACAAAACAACAAGATACATTCATAAGCTGTCATGGGAAATAAGTCTGTCATGCCTGAGAGCACGTTTCACAGTGATTGCAATGTTGCAACAAATCAACAATCAATATATCCGTCATACTTAAGAGCCCGTCTCGAAGCGTTTGCAATGTTGCAAACAATCACACAGTCAGTGTGTCAGTTTGTTATGCCTGAGTCAGTCTGGAGGCGGTCACAATGTTGCTAATCATCAACCATCAATATGTTTGTCATGCCTGAGAGCCTATCTCGAGGCGTTCACAATGTTGCGAACCATCAACCACAAATATGTCTGTCATGCTTGAGAGCCCGTCTCGAAGCGTTTGCAATGGTGCAAACAATCACACGGTCAGTAAGTCAGTCTGTCATGCCTGAGCCTGTCTCGAGGCGGTCACAAGGTTGCGAAACATCAACCATCAACGTGTCTGTCATGCCTGAGAGCCTGTCTCGAGGCGTTCGCAATGTTGCAAACAATCCACCAGCATTGTGGTTATCATGCCTGAGAGCCTGTCTCGAGACGTTTGCAATGTTGAGAACAATCACACAGTCAGTAAGTCAGTTTGTCATGCCTGAGCCTGTCTTGAGGCGGTCACAGTATTGCGAATCATCAACCAACAACATGTCTATCATGCTCGATAGCCCGTCTCGAAGCGTTTGCAATGTTGCAAACAGTCCGTTATCAACTTTTTCAATTCAAGTACCACGAAATTAAAGGATGTTTTTTAAACGTAAATTAAATATAAATCTTGAGGAAGGCTGTTCTATTCGTTCCAAACAATAAACAAAATTGATGTCTATGAAAATAACTATAAAAATCCTGAGAATGATTAATTGCTCAGACATATCTCAATGAACCTTGTGTCCTTTCAATGCGCTCTTTCTCTTTACTTCAATCTCTCTTGCTAAAACTTTCCTATCTTATCATCGATTTTCAAAAGATTACATTATTTCTATGAATTTCAAGAAATTTCGAAACCTTGAGAGAATACAAAATTCAAATATTTTGAAAATAAGGATTCAAACCTGTAGAGTTTAAATTCACAATATACGAATCATTTAACGATTAAATATTATATTTTAAAGTTATTACCTTTAAAATTAAATTTTAAATGTACAGTGTTAAAACACAACATTTCAAATTTGGTAGACATTTCAATCCAAACAATCAGCATCCCGAGAATAGTTCAAATTGCATACTTAAATTTAAAGCTTCAAGGCTGAACTCCAAAGTGCACCAAAGTATGCAACCCGCTAGAATTCCACATCGAAATTGTTCAAAATTGCACGGCATGCAATTATAATGACATTTAAGTGAGAAGATATATTTTTCCACCAAGAATTAACAAAGGTCTGACAGTATTGAAAATCTGATAGAAATGAGATAAATAATAACCCTCTACGTGAACTTTTATTCTGTATAATTCATGTGATATTTTACTAACATAATTTATTGTGAGCTCAGTCTATTTTTTAAACTCAATGTTGAAAGGCGTTCCTTTTTTACACAAAAATGTCATTCCATATACGTAGGATATTTTTCCTATTAAAAACTCTTTCGAAATACATTAATAGCTTTGCATTCGTCAAAAAACGTCAAATAATTGACTAGAACTATGAAATTTAAAAAAAAGGAAAACTTACTTTACGTTCATGCTCCCCTCGCCAATCCACTCTCCGGCTCGAAGGACCAAAATATTTTTTATTAATGACGGACTGGCGTGGGATAGCGAAGGAGTCATGTTCAGTCAAGTTATACTCAAAGAAAATGACCCAGACAATTTCTCACCGAACAATCGATCCCGACGCGACCGCAGGTGATACGTCATCCGACTCATCACTTCCTGCAACACTAGAAGACGATCGAGTCGGGAAATCACAAAAAACAATTAAATTCGGACTTGAAGAGCCACTGACTTGAATTTACGCACAATTGATCTCCCATCGTTGCAACCCCGAAAACCAGCCACCCAGCCTACACCTGGATAATAACTGACTTCTCTCCGAGAAGGGAGCCCGGCAGCCCGCCACCAAGGCACGATCAGGCGACAACATGAGTCACCACACAAGCCAAAAGGTAGCCCCCAAAACTCATAAACAGAAAAGGAACCTTGAACGAGAAGAGGCATTGGGAGGATGCCATGCGATGATCAATGAAGCCCGAAGGTCAATCAAAGGGAAACAATAACATCAAATAAATTATTAACAACCAGAATTCGCCTCTCTGGCACACGTCCTAATATAGGAAATTCATGATATTATTAAAACTTGTGAACAAAAATAAAAGGTATAGAATTATCATGGATAATTGCTTAAATTTGACCAAATAAGCGTTCTGATAAAAATAAATTAACCTGAATTTTTTAAATCATGAAGGTCAAATGTATACATTATAATTTAGATATCATAATTATTCTATTTTAGAGAGATCACGGGAAATGAAGATGCAGATGCTAAATATCAGATTGAAGATGAGAATCTTGAATGAGTAATTAAAATTATTTGCCTTTCAGACCATCTGGATGAAGGGGCTGATAGTGAAATTGTTCTTTCACATCATTACATGTATGAAAGCTACAGTTTCAATCAAGTTGATGTCAAGGATTCGGAATCAGCTTAGGAGACCGCACAGTGTAAGAATGTTGGCATTACAAGGTACCATCCGTACGTGGTACCCGGAGTTATGTAATATAATGTAAAATTATACGTTAGAGATGAATTTTATTATTTTATTAAATTGTCAATAGGTAAAGTTCAACGTTTAATTCGTCAGGACAACTAGCAAAGCTCAAAAATGAAGAAAACGGAATCGAAAAACTTAACAGATGCTTTGATGCTAGCGGACTAAGAGATTAAGATTGAATAAATTGAATTTTTAAAAGCATATTTCAAAGTTGTGTCTCCGCGAGCACGTTTATTGGATAGATTGCAAGGCGATACCCACATATACGACAGTTTTCTTCTCAAGTGATTGCAATGTTAAAACACAAACTACAACTTTTAAAGAATGAGGGACTACAAATCTACGAACTTTGCGAAATTCTGAATATGAAGGAGGAAAGTTTCATGACTTAATGTCAACCAGCTCTAAATCCTTAGTGTACTGGATGAGTTTCTAAAGTTAAAAAAGTTGTTCGTGAGGATTAGCTATACTTTTAATAAAAGTTTTCGCACCAGTAACAGAAACTGTCGCCTGTTACAGCCGCATATTTGAAATTTTGTCGTAACGCCTGATAAGACGTAGTCCGATAGCTGACTTGGGGCAAACAAGTGATAGTTACTCATATATAATTAGGCACATCAACTAGGTTTACTCGTTCTTATGTCTGCTTATGATAATTGCACCAGTGATGCTACAGTAGAAAGCGCGTGATAATTAAAAGTGCATAACCATATGAATACAAGAATTCGGTGGATACCGATGATTTAATAAAGCTTGGATAATAAAAGAAACAATGCATAGATTTTACGGTTAACAAGTGATGATTAACGCGTATATAGTCAGAAGTGCTGTAACTGAGAGTTTCTTAACAAGATACTTAAACTATAGTTAATTTTTAGTATGTAGAATCTATTCTACATACTAATTCTACAAATTTGCGAGGGACGTGACATATTGCACATCCCTATCCAATATAAACCCCAGAGTTACCCTTGGTAATCGTTTTGACGTTCCGAACAGTCACGCTGTTAACGTGATATTCGAAGAACAAGCCGCTTTGAATATGCCGCAATACATTTACATAATTGCGACTTCGAATTCTGATACGGTTCGTGTATCGCTCTCTAAGTGAGATTGATTTGTGACCTTGCATCCCTTCAATACCAAAGTCGGATTCAAAAGTCCTGACACCTGGCTTTGAAGCTTTATTACTCTGCGAGAAAAAATTGCAGAATGTTAAGTCAAAGACAGAAATATTCTTCAACTTTATACGTGTAAAGGGATGTCAGCTTGATTTTCGTCAAAATTTTTTTGACTTTCCTGTGACACAAAATGTGTGAAAAAACAGGAGAAATGACCCTCAACTTGCACTACGTCGACTTTGAAGTCATCCACACATTCAAAAATTGTTACCAGAAATTTGAAAAAATTCATGAGTATTCAGTAACATGTACTTAACAAATGTCAATTTGTTTTACTTCAATTTAATGATTACTTGAATTAGTAGAGCTAAAAATGTAGAAAATAATTATAAGGGCTCTGGATAGAGATTTCAAGCTGAAATCTAGCTTAAAAGAAGCTTCTCGACTCAGCGGTTTCGTCTCAAAAGTTGAATGGTTAATAAAATTATTGATATGTGGATTAAAAGCGTCTGAATAATTACGATCTTCATGAGTTTCAATACTGGAAAACTCGTTTTGAAAAAACCTCCTTTCCCAGCATTGTCCAATTTAAGCGTGAAAGAGATCCCTTTAAAAAAAGGTCAAGCTTCCGGAAACCCTTTATTTTGGAAGGGATCTCTTTCAAGGTTAAATTGGACAATGATGAGAAGGGACATTTTTTCAATACGAGTTTTCCAGTATTGAAACTCATTCAGATCGTAATTATTCAGACGCTTTTAATTCAGATAATAATCATTTTTATTAACTATTCAACTTTTGAGATGAAACCGCTGAATCGCGAAGCTTCTATTAAGCTTGAGTTCAGCTTGAAATCTCTATCCAGAGCCGAGACAATTATTTCTTACATTTTTAGGTCTACTAATTAAAATAATCATGAAATTGAAGTAACCCAAATTGTCATTTGTTAAGTACATAGTATAAACGTTCATTCTTCAGCTCGCATGTCCGTACTCTCTCGCTGCCGCGTCTACTACCTAAAGCTTATCTACTATTTACAATATTTGCATACTACTTATATCTACTTCATCTCCTATTTACAATCTTTCCTCCTCAGTTCCTCTGCCTCCTTCCTTCTCTTCTTCTCCATCCTACCCAACACTCCCTTCACCCATGCTACTGCCCTTTTTGTCCCCCCTTTCATGCATCAATACCTCCATGCTCATTTCACTTCTTTCCACCTCTACACACTCCACCAACCAGTGCTCCACTTTTGCATACCCCTTCCCACACAGTTCACACATCCTCTTCGCACTCGAGAGCCAGAACCTATTAAAATCCTCCATGCACCCACACCTCATCCTCGCTATAAGCTCCTGACTTCCTTTCTCTCCTTTCTCACATAAATATTGCGCTCTCACCCTTGGCTTAATCCACACATAGTTCCCTTCCTCGTGCATCCTTCTCACTTCATCCATCTGTAGTCCAGTCGTTCTAAAATTCCAAAAATTTCTCCTCATATTTACACGCCCGACTCCCCGCTAGAATCCCTACACTCGTTCTCCCCGTCTCCCTCCAGAAAATATAGTTAGGCGTGTTCCTTGACAACAATAATGTCCACTTTACATACCTCTCCTGTGTCCTATTTACCTCTTCACTTCCCTCCCACCCCCATACCTCTACGACAACACTCATCACTAGCGAGTCAAACAATTTCATTCTTCTTTCAAAATCATCTGCGAATAACTTCTTTCCCAACCTCCAGACCTGCCTCATCACCATATTTGCCCTCCTCACTCTCTCTTTTATGTGACCAGTTACTCCCCCATTCCTCCGAAACACGAAGCCCAGGTACACAAACTCTTTCACCTCATGCACCGCCTCTCCCTTCCACTTCCATTCCCCTCCCTTATCCCTCCCACCTCCTTTTCTGAACACCATAACCTTAGACTTTTCCACATTCAGCTCTAACTTCATCCCTTTTAAGACCCCTTTAAGACCTCTTCGCTTCTTTCCAGCAACACTATGCCATCTGCATACGCTAGTGACCAAATCCTAACCCCTCCTATCCTGACTCCTCCTGCCACCCCGGCCTCCAGCCTACTTTCCATATCCGCAATTAAAATTGCGAAAATCATTGGGCTAAGCGGACACCCTTGCCTTAACCCCCTATCCATCCAGAATCCCGCCTTCCATCCAGAATCCTCTTCTTCGCTAATTCTCTATCCACCACGTGCTGCAGAGATATTGTCGATAGTTCTCCTACCCGCTCTAAAGCCCGCCTGCGTCTCCGGCAATATTCCTTTCCCCTCGACATCCTTCCACAGCCTCTCCGCCACCACCATCGCGCATATTTTATACGCCGTATTCATTAGCGTAATCCATCTACAATTTTCCTGCCTATTCCTGTTTCCTTTCTTATACAGTGGCACTATTAACCCTTCTCTCCACCCTCCTGGGAATCCATCCCCCCTCCATACTTGTGCACTAAGCAGCCATGCTCCGTTATCCACCATGTCCAGCCCTGCTGCTTTTGACCTTCTTAACTTCCTTATCTGTTTCTCTATCTCCTCATCACCCAACTCTTCCATCTCTGCATCCCGCGTTCTTCTACTCCCACCATCCTTCTTCTTTGAATCTGAGCCCTGAAATGATTCTTTGAAAAACTCCCTCCACTCCTCCCTCCCTATCTTCTCACTTATCCCCACTCTACGTTTTCTAAAACTATTTATTATCTTCCACGCATCCCCTTCTGTCTTAACATTTCCTAACTCCCCTTCCAGATCTTCCTCCTTTTCCTGTTCTTTCTCCTTACACATCAATCTAAACTACTTCCTCATTTCTACGTACTCCTCCCTTTTCGCTATACCCTCTTTCCACTTCTTGTACTTCCTCTTCACCTTCCTTCTCATCTTTTTACATTCCCTATCCCACCACGACTTCACCATTCCTTTCCTCTTCTTTTTGAATACCTTCTTTTGCATGCAACCTTTACCTTTCTCTTTTAAATCCTCCTATATCTCTTCCACCGACTCCCCTTCTAAACGTAAGTTCCTTAACTGCTCCTTATACCTCTCTAGCGCCTCCCTTGTCCAGCTCGCCCTCTCCCCATCGACCCTTCTTCCCCCCCCCCTTGCCTTGCGCCACTCTCCCCCCTTATCCACAGCCCTAATGGCTAATGGTCTGATTCCACCCTCCCCTCTACTGCGAATCTTTCCGCCTCCTCCCACCCATGCGTGTTCATGACTACATAGTCTATCACCGACACCCCCACCTTACTTACATATGTGTATTCTCCCTCTTCGTCCCCAGTTACCATACGATTCGCCACCGCCCAGCCTCTATCCTCCATCCAGTCCCTTAAAATCTCCCCCTCCTTATTTATTACCTTATACTTTGATTTCCTTTCAAAGCTCTTCCCTTCCCTGTAAAGGCCTCCTTCCCTCCCCATCCTCGCATTAAAGTCCCCACCCAGTACCACCATACCCTCCTCTCGTTCGCCTAGCAAGTCTTCCACCCTTTCTTTAATTCTTTCCATCCCATCCTTATTGTAC
>CAKNWW010344770.1:2195-15120 GCA_932074435.1 Andricus kollari
TTTTTTTTGAGCCCCTATAAAGCAGACTTTGGAAATAAAATTCAGTAAGCAATTTTTGATTTGTATTCTGTAGCTAATTATAAGGAAAAATGTTAAGTATCAACTCGATACGTTTAGTATTGACGATTTGGAATAAAATTTACAAAAGGGTATTTTTTTAATGGGAAATACGTGTCAAACTTCATGGGGCTGGAAACCTCTATGTATAATTTTTTTCGAAAAAAAAACATTTATTATTCTTTCTTATGCATTTTTGGATTATTAATGGATACAATTTAAGGATGAAAATCTAGCAAGCGCAATTATTAATTCCAAGAAAGACATGTACTAGCATTTTATAAATCCTGAATGATTTTTGGTAAAAGAATTAAACTTTTCGAATAGTAAATGCAAACAAGTCTTGTAGTTCTCAATAATGGTATAGAAGAAAATGTTTGTATTTAGTATAAATAATTTAGGTACGAAACCATATTCAGTCCACCATGAACTGCACAAAAATTGTAAATATTTTAAATTCTGTTTCGAAGAATACGTATAAATTCCTATAGTGGAAAATAGTGCACTGATGTTGCAAAAAGTTTTAACATTCAGCGATTTTTATTGAATTTTTTATTACTGCGGAAAGAGTTGAAGCCTCCATCTCGTGAACAATTTTCAAGATTTGCAAAGTTTTTATTGTTCTGCATGTAAGCGCATTTAAAAACAAATGCCTCCCTGAAAAGTATTTTAAATTTAATATAACTATAGTTTCCAATTAGCATCCACTCTCAACGTGGCGAAGCTAAAAGGTTTATAGTATGAATTCCAAGGACAGACATACTTCCTATTCTAACTTCAGATTTTCAAAAACTAAATTAATTTAACTAATTTTTCATGAATTTTGGACAGTTTCTACTTAAAAATCGAATTTTTGATAGGATTTACTGTTTCCTGATTGACCCTCACAATTCAATATACAATTTGATGAAGTCATATAAAGTCCTAAATTGTGTGAAAATGAGCCACTATTAATTTAAAAGTGTTAACCGACATCTGCTGGGGCAGATTTTTCTTTTTTCTTCTTCAATGTGATAATCACATTTGTTTGTTAACTAAAAATAATGATTTGATACATTACTTTATTTGTTAATTCAATAATTCATTTCCTACTTATCTTTTTGTTGCAGAATCAATGTTTGGCTTATTTAGAAAGAAAAATGAACGATATCAAAAAATACCAAAGATCAATACGCCCATGACGTACACTAAACTTTCTGCTAATGTTTACTTCACCCAATCTGGAAAGGATGAAGTGATTAGATCTGCAGATCGGGGTCCGGTGCGTGTGGGAATAATGGTGGAAGGAGGTTTCACGTACGTCATTGGATATATCGGACAAGAAGGCGAAAGTGATAGAGGACCTTTGCGTCCATTCGTTAAAAACGGACCACAATTCAAACACGGGTGGGGAAGAATCAAAATACGTGTCGATGACAACTATGCCTACAAGTTTGCCCCAATTCCAGTAAAGGACACAGCTATAAATGAGCTTTTCTACAAGCCATACACTAAGGATCTAATTCGTACTTTCGAAATAGAGGTCGGATCTCGCGCTAAGCCCCTTGAACCGATCATCCCAGTCAGGGCCACGAAGCCGACTGTCCAAGGTCACGCTTCGTCAAGTCAGGCTTCGACCTCCAGGGTCCAAGTCGGGCTCCACCGGAGGCCGCCGCAATGTCCGAAAGCCAATATGGGACCTGGGGCCAACACTAGACCGCCCATTCTTAATGCACCATCATGGGCCAACTCTGAGACATTTCGTCAATCGCGCAGAATGCGTTGTACAGTCTCAAAATAATGTAAAAGATTAGGGTCCGGTTCGACTTAGAAGTGGGTCAGAATCCGTGTTTGGTGTTTTTGTGTGTGAAGTGATTACTTCTCTTTCCTCTTCTTTTCACGATTCAATAAGGATAAGTATTAGCTGGGAAATACGGTCTGGCTTTTTCACTCATTAAAAAATACAAAAGGCTTTATCCCGAAAGTCCTTTCATATTAAAAAAAAAAAATTAAACGCGATAAATTAGACAGTGTTTTCTGTGCCCTATAAAATTCGAGTTTGTCAAAATAATAAATAATATAGAATAATTTATAGAATTAACTTTATATGGTTTAAATTATATTTTACTGATACCTTATGTAGAAAAGTAAAACAAAGAACTGCAGAAAAAAGTTTGTAAACAATGTTTCTGGAGTTAGTCGCATAAGGAAAATTTTGGGTGCAAAATTATTTCGGTTGATACAAATGAAAATCCTCTCAACCTTTAATTTAAGAGGAAATTCCATTTACGTCAAGGAACAAACTTTTGTCACAGGAGGAAATTTCCCTGAATGAATATTGACTAGTCATCGTTTCACTGTGCAATATGTATTTTTCACCCTCTCAATTGGATATAATAGTATGATAATTTGAAAGCTGTTTTTCTGGTATGGCCTAAGAGGTAAATAGTGATGAAATACGGATAATTAAAAAAGGACAAATAAGATATTGCTAATACACAACTAGCGCTTCGCTTGTTACTCTATCAGCAAGTTCATTTTAAATAATGTAGTGAAACTAAATAATTTACATTGAAATTATTTAAAAAAACTTATATATACTTAAAATTTAATAAAAATAACAAATTTACCGTGCATTCTTCTAGAAAATTAGCGAGTAGAGTGACGATCGCAGTCTTCATTTGAAGAAAATGAGTGCTGTCATTGGTTTTTTTTCTGTTTCATCATAGAGGTATTCCTTAATCCACGGTAATCGTCTGAAGTCTATAGGTTTGTCTTGACTGACGGAAAGTTCTGAGTAGGCTATTCTATTGTTTTTGACCCGTAGAATCTGAAAATGAAGGTCCCAAAATCGTAGCTCCTCCCCTTTCCAAGATATGTTTTATATAAATAAAGCGAGGAGAATTCTACAACAAAATCTTTCAGTCTTTGTGGGTAAGAGCAATCACTGATCAAATTTATTTTTATATTCTCCCAAAATCGTAAACATTTTCTGTGTGCCGATTTAGCATTAATAAGACTTTGAAATCTGACGTAAATTTAAATGAAATATTATTAACTTCTACCAAATAAAACATAATTTTGATATTTGCATGTGGTTCTTTTATCTTTGGCTTCATACAAACTATTGTTAAAACTTTTTACACTAGTCCAGTAGTTTCACTGTCAAAAATGTTTTTAAAATTAATATACTTTCAACTTACGAAAGCATATTCATTTGAATAAACGCGTATCGAACATTGAATTAATATACTCATACGTTGCAATATTAAAATATGCGTATATTAATCCTGGTATACTAGGAACAGCAGATGCGCACAGTGATTGCGCAAAAGCTGGCAAAACTGCGGGCAACCGGCAAAGTCTCCGGTCCCGCGACTGTAACATGACCTAATCTTCGACAATACCGTCGTGAGACCTTGCATGTCACTACGAAGTGTTTCTAATATTTCACGCTAATATAATGTATAATAAGTAAATTTATTATATCTTTATCGTGAATGTATAATTGTATACGCAGTATCTTTGCCGTAAGAGACAAGGAGCGATATCGGTTTCCCCAAGAGTTTCATACACGTGAAAAATAGTTGCACTATATAGCAAATCTTTGTTTTGGTAAGTTACAAACAATGATATACTACTATTTTTGCTTAAAGTTTTTTTAATGACTGCGTTATTTCGACCGATTTACCCGGTCTTCGTCACAGAATCCTTTATTTGAGTGTTTCAATAATAAAACATTATAAATGGTTCCTATAATTTGTGTTCATATTCTGATTTTCCATCTCTTTCTTTAAAGAGGTACGAATATAAATTATAATAATCCAACGCTCAGTGCAGGACGAGTTAAGCTTTCCAAATAAAATCTTGGTTAAGTGGTGAGTAAAATATTTAAATAATGTATATTCATATGTGTGAATGCATTTATAAAGCTCTCTTCTATATGAAACTTTAAACAAAGTTTATACGAAATTCATTTTTAGCAAACTGTAACAAGTTTTTAACGTTTTTCCAGATTTGGTAGAATTTTAACTCATTGAAAAATACAAATAACCTCAAAATTAGAAATTAAAATACAAATAGCCTCAAAATTAAATCATTTCCAAAATATTTACAGGGTGCACAGTCTTTCCTGTATACACATATGTATTCTGCATATATGCAGAAGCAGAAAATGCTACAGCGTGTAGTAAAATATATATTTTTTAACACAAAAAATTCTCTATTATAATTAATTGAAATTTTTTGAATTTTACGACATTCAAACTAAACTATTATGGATTTAAATAAAACCTTAAAAGTGAACTCTTTTTTGCTGAATCTATACATATTAAATATTGTTGAAATTAACTAATGAAGTATGATGGTCCTACCAACCATAAGTTCTACAATCTAAACAATTTTCAAGCACTGCCAAAACCATATTTTGTGAGATTGGCAAATTGAAGATTAGTTTTTAGTAGATGTTATATATTTTTTCTTTTAATCGACTTTCCATACAATGTTGAATTAACGTACAAATTTGTGGAAATTTAAACATACCGCTTTCTCTTACTTTTACTTGAATGAAGAAACCTAAGTTTTTCTTTGCGACCAAAATAAAATCTTGGCACGCTTGCATTTTCTTTTTTATGGATTATTATAATAATTTCGAGGGACATGAAAAACATAACAAAATCTTTGAAAATTTCAGGGATTTGAAAAAAGTTTGTTCTTATCGATTTTAACAATAATATTAAATAAAAACATAGCGAATAAAATGTTTAAAATAAATTACGGAATGAAATGATCTGATGTTAATAAAAATTCTTAAAAAATTTAACCAGTAATTTCGGCCATAGATTCAGTTTATAAATAATTCAATGCCATCCTACTGAGGAAAAATAATTTGAAAAAGAACCTTCATGGAGGTGACACAGTCTATCTACGTGTATCGCAAATCAACTTATTATTGCCTTAATAAATCTAAAAATCTTACACAATCGTCTCCTTTTATCAAACATATCTATTTATCACTATCAACATTTTTGTATAAAATTTGAACTTTTATATATCACATAGCTCTTATAAAGTTGATATGTTTTTTCTAAGTAAACAATTTTATTATTTTGTTCAAAAAAAAATATCAGAAACATAATTTTTCTAGAAAACTTTTTCTTACAATTCACAATTATAGTTATTTGCGAAAATTCCCCATATGAAGTCAAAATCATCTAGCGTAGACCTTTTGAAAAACTCCTTGCTTCAAATCTGCATTATAATCTTTTTTTAAAGTCCTTGTTCCAAACCATAATCAGAATTCTTTTCGGCAATTACACAATTCAGATTCAAATTTTACTTATTTTAGATTTTTTCTTGATACAACACACAAATAGATATAGTTTTTGTTGTTAAATTTCCTGTTTCACATTCAGAATATTAATTTTTATCGAAAATTTCCTGTTCCTAAATAGAATAATAATTTTTTTCGAAAGCTCTCCATTCATACATGAAATTATTGTATATTAATAGACAGATTGCTTGTTTCAGATCTGAATTATAATTGTTTTCGAAAATTCCTTGCTGTAAAACTAAATTAGAATTCTTTTAGAAAGTTCCTTGTTTTCCACTTGAAGTTATTTTTTTTTTTTTTCATTTCCCCATTTTAACTCAGAATTATAGTTCTTCTCCAAAATTTCATCTTCCAAGTCTGAATCATAATTCTTTCGAAAAATTCTTCATTTCATATCTGAATTATGATTTTTTTCTTTCAATTCTCTGAAAAGTACGTGTTTTTTGTTGTGTGCTATCTTTTTTGGTTTTGGCGACGTGCCACAGGGGGGAAAAAAGGACAAAATTCTGCCGACCTCACAATTCTTGATACACCTCGGTAAATTTTTATTTTTAATACTCAAGGCATTTTGCGCGTTCATTTCAAAAGTCTGTAAAACAGGTATCCTCTCAAAAAATTAAGTTCATCAAAAACTCAGTAATAAGATTCCAGTATGATTTGATATTCTCAAAACAAATGTGAAACTAGCACAAGTCTGCGACCAGTCATTTATGGGTTAATTGTCCATATTGGCCAAAAAACAGCCTAAATGCATCTAATACTGTAAACTAGTAGGTTTGGGGTTTGTGGGATTAGGCTTAAGGTTTGTGAGTTTGAGGTTTGTGGGTTAGTGGGTTAGTAGGCTTGGGGTTTGTGGACTTAAGATTTGTAAGCTTAGGGTTTATGGGTTAGTAGTTTTAGGGTTTGTGGGCTTCGGGTTTGTGATTCGGCAGGTTTGGGGTTTGTGGGCTTGGGGTTTATGGGCTTGGGGTGTATGGGCTTGGGGTTTGTGTATTTGGGGTTTGTGGGTTTGGGGATTGTGGTTTAGTATGTTTGGGGTTTGTAGGCTTAGGTTTTATGGGCTTGGCGTTTGTGGGTTTGAAGTTTGTGGGCTTGGGGACTGAGGGCTAGTAGGTTTGGGGTTTGTGGGCTTGGGGATTGTAGGTTAGTAGGTTTGGGGTTTGTGGGCTTGGGGATTGTGGGTTAGTATGTTTAGGGTTTGAGGGCTTACATTTTTATGGGCTTAAGGTTTGTGGGTTTGAAGTTTGTGGGCTTGAAGTTTGTAAATTGTGGGTTAGCAGGTCTGGGGTTAGTGGGCTTGTGGTTTATGAGCTTGGGGTTTGTGGGCTTGGGATTCATGGGTTTGGGGTTTGTGGGTTTGAAGTTTGTGGGCTTGGGGTTTGTGAATTGTGGGTTAGTAGGTTTGGGGATTGCGGGTTAGTAGGTTTGGGGTTTTTGGGCTTGGGTTTTATGGGCCTGAGATTCGTGGGCTTGGGGTTCGGTGGTTTGAAGTTTGTGTACGTGAAGTTGGTGAATTTGGGGTGGTCGGCTTAGGGATTGTGGGTTGGTATGTTTGGTGTTTGAGGGCTTGAATTTTTATGGGCTTGGGGTTTGTGATTTTGAAGGTTATGGGCTTCGGTTTTGTGAATTTGGAGCAAATTCACAAAACCGAGTTTGTGGATTATAGCTTAGTAGGTTTGGGGTTTGTGAGCTTCGGTTTTATCATCTTGGGGTATGTGGGCTTGGGATTTGTGCGTTTCAAGTTTGTGGGATCAGGGTTTGTGAATTTGGGATTTGTGGGCTTGTGGATTTTGGGTTATTATATTTGGGGTTTGTGGGCTTGGGTTTTATGGGCTTGGGTTTTATGGGCTTGGAATTTATAGGTTTGAAGTTTGTGGGCTTGGGGTTTGTGAATTGCGTGTTAGTATGTTTGGGGTTTGTAGGCTTGGGTTTTATGGGCTTGGCGTTTGTGGGCTTGGGATTTGTCGGCTTGAATTTTGTGGGTTTAAAGTTTGTGGGCTTGCGGCTTATGAATTTGTGGGTTAGTAGGTTTGGGGTTTGTGGGCTTGGTATTTGTGGGCTTGGGGTTTGTTAGTTTGAAGTTTGTGGTCTTGGTGTTTATTATTTGTGGGTTAGTAGGTTTGGGGTTTGTGGGCTTGGGGTTTGTAGGCTTGGGTTTTATGGGCTTGGGGCTTGTGAATTTGAAGTTTTTGGGCTTGGGGTTTGTGAATTTTGAGTTTGTGAATTGTGGGTTAGTAGGTTTGGGGTTGGTGCGTTTGGGGCTTATGAGCTTGGGGTTTGTGGGCTTGGGATTTGAGGGCTTCAATTTTGTGGTTTGAAGTTTGTGGGCTTGGGGTTTATAAATTTGTGGGTTAGTAGGTTTGGGGTTTGTGGGCTTGGAATTTGTGGGCTTGAGGTTTGAAGTTTATGGGCTTGGGTTTCATAAATTTGTGGGTTAGTAGGTTTGGGGTTTATGGGCTTGGGTTTTATGGGCTTGGGATTTATGGGGTTGGGGGTTGTTGGCCTGGAATTTATGGGCTTGAGGTTTGGGGTTTGTGGTTTGTGAATTTGGAGTTTGTAGGCGTGGAGGTGTGATTGAGGTGAAAGGTGGTAAGGAAGGTGAGTGTAGTGAAGGGTGTGTGTGGTAGTGTGGGGAGCTTTCTTGTGAGGTTGAAAGGGTTAAGAGGGAAGATGAAAGTGCTAATTTGGAGGTTAGTTGCTGAGGACGGAAAAGAGAGAGGAAAGATAGAGGACAACAGATCGGTAAGGTAGGCACTAGGCCAGCATACTGGTAATGGGGAGCCCAGTGGTGTCCAGCAGAGGGCAGCAGCAGGTAGAAAACAACCCCAGTGCTGATGATCTCACGCCAGACTACTTGGAGTCGGGAGATAAGGAAGACGAACAGCTGACAGAAGGACTGAAGGTAGGGCATCAAATCGAGATCTGCTTAATAGATCCAGATCTGGTAGCTTAGGATCGTGACAGCTTTTTGAGAAATGGTGGTAGGGGGGACGGTTTATGGATAAAAGCGATAAGAAGGACAAGACGGAAGACGGCAAAAGATCAAGGGAAGAAGAGGGGATGAGCAGGGAGAAGAGAGGTTGCGGAAAAAGGTTAAGGAAAAATCTCCACCGGAGAGGAATAAGGTTAAAGGGAAAGTGGATCTAGAGAGTTTGGAAAATTTCATTAAAGGGTTTCGAGGTGCAACGAAGCGAAGTCTCAATGGTATGCAAAAGCAAGGGGATGAGGTTTGTGAGGAAATGAGGAAAGTTAGAGAGAAGTGGAAAGAATGGGAGCTGGTGTGGCGGCAAGAAAAAGGTAAGGTTTGGAAGCAGTTGGCGGATTTTGAGAAAAAGCAAAGGATGAGTGAGAAGGAGAAAAAAGGTGATATAGAGAAGTTGGAACAAAAAGTGAGAAAGTTAGAATGTAAGTCTGAGGTTATAAGGAAAGGGGATGAACTGGTGAGAGAAGGGATATAGGTATAGGGAGGGTCCGTGGCGACGAGGGGAAGAAGCGGAGACTAGGGATAGAAGGGAGGAAGTTATGGAAACGGTAGAGGGTGAAAGGAAAGGAGAAAGCGAAACGATGGGGTTTCCAGAAAAGTAGGGAGGGGGAAAAAAGTAAGAGTAGCGTTTTGGAACGTGTCAGGCCTAATGAATAAAGAGGACGGATTCTGGGAAAAGGTGAAGAAATGGGATGTAGTGAGGTTGAGTGAAACCTGGGTAGATGAGAAGGATTGGAGGAGGGTAAAGAGGGTGAAGAGGAAGTTACCCAAGCGGTATATGTGGCAGGTGCAAGAGGCAAAAAAAAAAGAAAATAAAGGGAAGAAAGAAAGGGGGTATGGTGTCAGGTGTAATGAATGAATTGGTGGGAGAAAAGAGAACAGAAATGGGTTTTGAGGAAACAAATGGAGTAATTACGAGAATGGTGAAGATAGGAAGAAGAAAGGTGAGGATAGTTTGTATTTACAGGAGAATGGGAGAAGAAGAAGGTTGGAGTGTGATTTGGAAATTGGTGGCGAAAAAGGATGATGAATTGTTTTTGATAGGAGGTGATCTGAATGCGCGGACAGGGGAACAGCGAGGGGAAATGTGGGATGTAGAGAGTGAGACTTTCAGGAGAAAGTCGAAACACAAACAGGTGGACAAGGAGAGTAGGACTCTGTTGGAAATCCTGGGAGAAACAGGCTGGTTCATTTGCAATGGGAACTCGGAAGGGGACGAGGAAGGCGAGATTACGTTTGCAGGAAAAGGGGAAACAGTAATAGACTACATTCTGGCCGAGGAAAGGATAAGAAGGCTGTTGAAAAGAATGGAAGTAGGGAACGAAATAGGATCAGAACAGGGAAAAAAGCAAAGATGGGCAAATGGGAAATATATAGAAAGAATGAATGGAGAGAACGTTTGGATTGAAGATGGAGGAGGCGTGTATGAGATGTTGTGTAAGATGAGGGGAAGAGTAGAGAAGATAGTGGAAGAAATTAGGCCAAGTAAGGAAGAAAGAAGGGAGAAGAGAGGATGGTGGATGTGGAATATGTAGAGAGTAAAGAACGTATGAAGTTATCGTTAAAGAGTTGGAGAAGAGGAGAGATCGACAGAAAGGAGTATAATAAAAGAGAAAGGGAATACGAGAAATCACTGGATGTAAAACGACAGAAGGAGAAAGTGAGGTACATGGAGTAGGTAGAGAAAGCAATAAAGGAAGGAAGAGAATCGGAGGTGATCAATAGAGAAAGGAGTGGATGGAAAGGTATCAATGAAGAGATAAGCTTGGATGAATGGACAGTATATTTCAAGAAACTGCTAGAAGGGATGGATAGCAACGTGAGGGGGGAAGGTAGAAAGTTGAAGGAGGAAGGATCGGGAAAATTCCTGGAAAATCAAAAAAATTAAATTAAAATCATTCAGATTCCTTTCCGACAATTTTTTAAATCTCTGTAAATGTTTTGCAATCTTCTTAAATATTCTTTCAAAAATGGTTTTTCAGAATCAAAAATCGTTTACAATTTTTGGAGGAATTTCATGAAATTTTTTTTATTCATTAGAAACCTTTCAAAAATCTAGATTAAAAGAATTATTTGAAATCTTTTCAAGTCTCAAACTATTTTTGTATCTGTTCAAAACTTCTAAGTATCCTTTAAACTTACTCGAAATTTTTATCCTACTGAAAAGTTGAAAATTCGACTATTTGGTTGAAAATTCCTGTATTTTGTTGAAAATTAATCTTTTTCTGGTAGAACGTTAGTCTTGTTGGTTGAAAATATATATTTTTAATTGAAAATTTATGTATTCAATTGAAACATCGAAAATTCAAATTTCGAATGCAAAAAAATAATGAAAAATCAAAAATTCCATTTCGCGGTCGAAATATGTAAGATACGATAAATAAAGAATCGACAAATCGTAAAAAGTAACATTTAATAAAAGAAATTAAATTTTCAGAAAATCGGCGCAAGGTATTACAAAAAATTATCAACAAAACTTGTACACACAGAAAAGATCTATAAATTTGTTATTACAGATTTTTTGATGGAACGCGCAGTTTTGATTTGAATCATAAAAAATAGGACTGAAAATAAAGAAATGAGATTGTTTGAAAAACGACACGAAAGACGAAAAAAAATGAATACATAAAAGTTCAAACCAAAATGATCTCAAAAATTATTTAAAAAATACATCAGGAATAAAAAGCGAACTTTTTGGGAAAACGACGCAAATTACAAATAACTTTTTATTTAACAAAATTTTTCGCTTGAAATACATCTACAAATTTTCTTAGAACCACTTTACGCTAGGACAATTAAGTTTATGGAAAAACGACACAAGTTTCAATAAAATGTTTAATAACAAATTTTTATATAGAATGCGCAGCGTAAAAGAAATATTTAAAAATGCATATATGTATTTTGATATCGGCCACCCCTTCAGCAAAATATACTCACAAAAGAGAGAGATATTGTTTAAAATATATTTCTCTCTAATATTTACTAATTATTTCTTCATAACTGAAGACGTGAAGCAAAGTTAAGCATTTCAGAAAAACTGCAACTTTCTAGCACTTAGATAAGAGACGGCTTGTTTGCGCAATTATTTTTACCTAATTAAATTAATTATTTAGTCACTCCAAGTGAAAAATAGACTTGAAAATTTCCGAAAAGAACCGCAACTTTCTAACTTTAGGCAAAGAGAATAAGCCCCGGAAATGGCAAATGGCGCCACGATGTGATTAACGTATCGGCAAGATCAAACCATATTTTTTACTTTCTACATAAACGTTCCGAGTTGAGAAAAAGGGATGGAACCTACAACTCATTCGGACCACAATTTTCTCTCTTAACAATTTGTTTTACTCTTTTTCCGCCAGGATCTCCGACACCTCTCCCTCCAAGATGGCGGACCAACTTCAAATCCGAGTGCTGGGATTGGCCGCTAATGTCGACACGACCGCAAAGAACCCACTCGTTGGTTCCCGCGCAATCTACGCACGGACTAACCCTGATTTTCTCCGTTGCGCATCTAGTCACTTTCGCTCCGACTCTCCTGTGGAGAACACCGTTCCGTAATCTTGTTTACCGGCAGTAGCCCCTTATAATTGTTCAGCTTCATGGACTGGTATATTGGAAGTTATATGGAATTATTATATTGAAACTTTGAGCAGAATTAAGTCCTTCTAATTGTATATATTCATAATTTTGAAAATTTCTTGATCCACAAATATCGACAAAGTATGGCTTTTATTTTGAGAACTGGGAAGGGTCTTGGCGGATCACGCAGTGCTGTGTTGTAGTAAGAGGGTCGCGACAAAGCTTTTGCCAGCTCTTAAGTGACTCGTTTGAAGGGTTGTGAATTTTTATAAGAGAAACGTGAAGCCAGACTTCACGGTTCGCTAAGCATCAAAACGTGATTTCGACTTTAGAGAAACATGAAGTTGATCTTCGTGGTTCTCGACTCTCAGGGTTTCATGGAAAAATGAAAATCGGAGAACAAAATGTCGGTGTTTCTCTACGTGATTGGTCAGTTTGTGAAAAGATAAGTAAGGAGATCGCTGTGTCATCTTGATGAAATGACTGCTCAAAATTTATCTTCTTTTATCATTAATTGTTACCGGTAATTTGACACTCTTTTATGATAAAATAGTTATGTTTGAGTTTAGACATCGATAAATCAGAATAAAGTAGAATTCGGCACTAGCGTCTGTAGGTTTAAGACGATCGTAGTTAATTATTGCTAGTGGCTGGCGCCCTAGTCCTTGATCTAGTTGAGATCAAGTATTTGTTCTTCGCGAAAATTTGCAGTAGCTTTTTTTGGAAAACTTCGGAGCCGTTTACAGGAGTGGATTTTATCGGGAAAAATCTATCCTTATAATACCAATAAATTATCAGACCCCATGCAATCAGGCTTTAGAGCCAAACACAGTACACTCACAGCGTCTCTCAAAATCACTACTGATATTAAGCTGGCGATCGATGAAAGGCAGATTACGGTTGTGGTACTTTTTGATTTTTCTAAGGCTTTTGACACAGTTTACTCATACAAAAACTCAAGTCATTCAAAATGTTCAATTCTGTATTAAGTGGTT
>CAKNWW010344801.1:0-12148 GCA_932074435.1 Andricus kollari
TTTTTTTTTCTAGTGCGTTTTCATCAAAAGATATCCAGTCGAAATCGGTGAAAAATTTTGTTCACTTTGGGCATTAATGGGTTAATTCTGAATCATGTTACAGCTATCTCAGTGGTTATATTTCATCAAGAAAGTGTGACACCAACTCGCAACTGTTGTTTTTATTAATCATATTTAAAATAAACAGTCATCTATGGAAATTTTATGTATGAATAAGCGGTTTTTTCGTAATGATTGTTTGAATGTATCTTGATAGTGGTACTTAAAGAAGTTAATTTGACATTAATTCTTAATTAATATTATTATTAAATAATAATGGATAATTGTTAGTTTAATAAACAAAATATTTAAAGAAAATTATTTTGCTATGAAAATAAGAGGTTTTTTCTCCACTTATGCTGGTGTGTAGATATTTTTGTAAAACAAAATATAAATTAAGTGACTAGCGTGGTAAACAGATTCAAATTATAATTTTAATTAATAATTATTAATAAATTTAAATAGATTATACAAAATAGTTACATACTTGCAATGAAAAAATATTATTAAGCAAAAATGCACTATTTTAAATTATTAAAAGTCAATGACATCTAAATTTAGTATATTCACTCTTCAAGAATTTTATTATTGTGCAATACCAGCATTTTCGATTAGCAACAATGGATGACTTAATTCAGAAGAAGACGTGATAATTCTCTTTGCCTAACAATTTAGAAAAATTCATAAACTTTAAGATACACCTCACCTGATCCAATGCAATTCAGTGAAAGAAGAAATTTTTCCAACCGAATATTATAGTATAGCAAAATAAAATGGCAAAATAATTTTTCTTCAATATTTTTTTTCATAAAAGTTACAATTTGCTGTTATAATTTAATAATAATATTAATTAGGAATTACCAGTATCAAGATGCATTAAAGTAATCATTACTTAAAAACCGCTTACTCAGACATAAAATTGCTATAGATGGCTGTTTATTTTAAATATTGTTGATGACAATCACAATTGAGATTTTGAAAACGCTAAGTATTTTACATTTGTTGATAATATTATTATTGACAATGCAAATATTTAACATTTATATTTTTCTGCAGTTATTTATTATAAATTAGGATTAATGTGAAAGTTGTTTAACGAGAAAAACCAAATTTCGAAAAAATATAGTTTGTTCATTAAAATATTTGTAATAAAGGAACTTTTTAACTGATGGTTATTTTCCACTCTGAATAATACTACTACGAGATTTTTAGGCATTTTTAATCAAGATGAAGTTTTTTGTTGGGATTGAGCACTTTATGAAAATAATTGTTTATAACAATTGGATTAAATATTAAACTGAATATTCATGTTTCTGCAGTGTATCTGTAATAATTCTGATGGATAGCGAATTCTCTTAGCGTTTTCTACGGAGAAAACAACTAATATTCGTAAAATGTCCAATTTTGACGTCCTATTTGTTTAAGTCATAAATTGCACAGGGTAGAATTGAAAAATGAGGCCCAAAGTCATTCTGCAGGATTTAGTGCTGAGCATTTCTAAAAAAAATACATCAAAATCGGTCAAGAATTGTGGGCTGTAGTAGATTATGAACAGTAATTTTCCAATTCCTCCCACTGTGCGACGGGAGAGACAGAAAAAAGTTGCCAGGACGAATTGCAGCTTTTAAAAAGTCATATAAAAAATGTATAGACCATAGTTTGATAGGACTTGTCATTCGGTTTTATTTATCGAAAATACTTTGGAAAAAATACAATTCCAATATTACGCCAAAAGACGCGAGATACGTAAAAAGTCTAAAAGAAGACTTGTAGAAGTTTTTGTTATATCCATCACAATGAGAATGTGTACCTCAAAGCCTACAGAACTTTAAGCAATTCAATCTTTAAACTATACTTAATTACGTTGAAAATTCAGAATATAAATATGCATAAAAAGACTGGAAGCTAAAAGAAATGATTCTGCTCAAGTTTCATTCCAGCATTTCGAGTGCAAAGAACAAATATCTGAGCGAGCGAAGCGAGCCGCCCGCAGATTTTTCATTATGTCATAACAATTTAAAATTCTAGAATTTTCGAAGCTTTGACTTAACAACTTTAATTCATTTGAATCTTTAATGATTCAATTTTCAAAATTCTAATCTGAAAATATTCCACTTTCAACGTTTTGAAACTGTTCTATTTTCGAAATTTTAATCTGAACTCATTCAATTTCGAGATTTTTCGATTCGAAATAAAATTTTTTAATTTTGGATGCTTTAAACACGAAATTATATAAATTCAACTCCTTACTAATGGAATTGTCCGATTTTTAGAATTTGAGTCTGATATTTTTTTAATTTTGAGATCTTCTAATTTAAAATTCTTCAATTTCAAACACTTTTATTTAGAAATAATACAAGTTCTATTCCTTCTCATTTCATTCGAAGTATTGTCCTTTTTTCATAATTTAACCTAACCTAAATTATTTTATTTTGAACGTTTTTAATTCAAAATCGTTCAATATATTTAAAAAAAATTTTGTAACGCTTACAATTAGAAATTATTGATTACTACTTGTTTCAATCTAATACACATTGTGGAAAACATTTGACCACTGCCGTGTCTCAGGAACAAGTTTCTGTTTTATGATCTAAAATGAAAATTGAATTTTTAATCGCTGTCCAAAGTTGAAAAAACGTGTGTCTTGAAGGGGAAAAAACCTCCATTTTGTCAGAACTTAATGACATTTTTTAATGAAAAGTATAGTATCTATGAATTCAGCAACTCAATAGCTAGAAACAAGATATTTTTTCTGAAATTGAAAATCGGATTTTCAATCACCGTTCAAATTTCCGGAAACTTGTGCTTCAAGCAAAAAGAACAATTTCTCCCTTTATTTTCTCGAAACCGAATGACATTTTCCAATCGAACTTTTCATGCTTTAATTCAAAACTGTTATCTCTCGAAATTATGTTTCTAATTTCCTAATCTGAAAATTTGATTTTGAAGAACATTTTTTGTTTTTCCTGAAAAGTTATCGAAGTGTTTGGAATGCCACCTTTCCTTTATTCTGCAGGATTTTGTAAAATTGCATTAAAAGAATAACAAAATACACTGGGAATCCCATTTAAGTATCTCTTATTTACTTCATTCCGAAAATTGATGCCTCGGCGCTTTAGTGAAAGGATTGATGAGTGACAAACAGCCTGAAGGCCGCACACGGCGTTCCTGAACGGGAGTTGAATAAAATTTTCATGAACGTCTCAGATCTTTGCAGGATCTTTGAGTAGAACATAAATAGGGATGTTTTGGACAAAAATGGAAATATTTCGTCGAGCTCTGTCAAAATAAAACCGATTTAAAGGTTTTTTTATACCTTTTTCACTAATTTCGTAACTAAAGCGGATTTCAAATACTGTTTTCAAAGTTACGTATCAGTGAATCTCTACATTAATTTTTTGGGTCAAAGCACTTTATTTAAACAAAAATTTCCCGCTTATCCGGTGTCGCTGTTTTATTAGTAGACAGTTACATAATTTTTTTAAGGTCAAAAAATGGTCTGGTTTCACGCAATTTTCAAAAAATTCTTACAATTTTTTTTAACGAGCCAACGAAACCAGATAAGCCGGGAAATATTGTTTGAATCAAGTACTTTTAGCGAAAAAACACGTACATTGACTGCACATTTATTCCTAATACAAATTTAATTGATACAATCGCTATACGCGAATGTCGCTTTTACCTGCCTTCTTTCCGGACTCTTTTTGAAAGACTGCAGCTTAATTTTAGTTTTTTTTTCGGTTAATTTTTGTAAATTCAAAGTTTCTATGTCATCACTTTTCTTAAATTTTAATGTCATTAAATTTTATTTCATCACTATAAATTAGCCTTTATATTGCAGTGAAAAATAAGAATAACTCGTATAAAGCTTCTTTTAATGAAACCATGGCAAAAATTTTGCGAGCATTATTATTGCTAATAATTGAGTTGTTAGGTACCCGAGAAATCGGACTTTCGCTCGAGAGCTCGAGATCCCGTGAAACACCTCCCACCACTCACCACTTCATCTCCGCAACGCCGCTAGATGGGAGAGAATATAGTGGTAAGTGGAGAGGGAAGATTTCGTGAGTCTTCCCTCTCTCCTAAAAGTCGCGTCTATCGGGTCGACTTCGAGCGCTCGTCCTGAAAAATCTCACTTTTCAGAGTAAGCCCCCTTTCTTCGGCGCACGTCACATATCATCATGAAATTTTGTACAATAATTTGAGAAATGAATTCTTGAGCACTAAAACTTGATTGAAGTTTTTAAATGTATTTATATATTTTAAAAGAGAAAAAAACTTAGATATGAGAAGAATTGTATTCACAAACAGCCCGCAATAATTGTTCATCATAATTAGAATTCGCTCTTCCAACTTCATGCTTCTTCCACGTGATTTGTGGATAAAAATAATTTACGAACGTAAACAGACAAGCAGATCACTGTTTTTTGACCATTCATGTTTATCCTTTTTTTTTTGGATCAGGCGAGATGATTTCCAATACAATCAAACAAAAAGTTTACGAAAATTAAGCTGCTGCCGTTCAAAAAGCGTCCGAAAAGAAGGTAGGTAAAAACGACATTTTCGTATAGCGACTGTATCAATTAAGTTTGAACTAGAAATAAATGTGCCGTCAATGGACGTGTTTTTTTCGCTAAACGTACTTGATTTAAACAAAATTTTCCCGCTTATCTGGTTACGTTAGCTCGTTTTAAAAAATTGTGCGAATTTAAAACCAGTCCATTTTTTGACCTTAGATAAATTATATGGCTATCTGAAAATAAAATAGTGACACCGGATAAGCTGGAAAATTTTGTTTAAATAAAGTGCTTTGACCCAAAAAATTAATGTAGAGATTCGCTGATACGTAACTTTGATAAAAGTATTTGAAAGCCGCTTTAGCTACGAAATTAGTGAAAAAAGGTATAAAAGCCCTTTAAACCAGTTTTATTTTGACAGAGCTCGACGAAATATTTCCATTTTTGTCCAAAACATCCCTATTTATGTTCTACTCAAAGATTCTGCAAAGATCTGAGACGTTCATGAAAATTTTAATTAACTCCTGTTCAGGCACGCCGTGCGCACTCTCAGCGCGCCAGTTACGTCAGCTGTTAACATGCGTCCAAATCCAACAGATATCCTTCACGCGGCCCTGACTGTTTACGTTCGGTGCGAGCGAATTTTATGTTCGATTTAAGTAAAAAACACTTAGGGCACATCCGAAACCGCACTTAAATGGGATTTCCAGTATACATACATTCTGTTCCGCTTGAAAATAAAGTTCAATTTTCATTATGAAATACTTACTTCAATAAATGAGTATTGTATGATATTTTATGTAAAAAATAATGTTTAAGAGTTTTAAGGACATTTTTTCTCTTTAAAGCATACATGACTGGTCAAATGGCTGGCTTTGGAGTAACTGGCGGTGTCCATCGACTGTGGACCCATCGTGCTTACAAAGCTAAATGGCCTCTGAGGGTGATTCTTCTTTATTGCTACTATACAGCTGGACAGGTAATAATGTCGAAACAGTAAACGTCTTGTATTTTTAAACGCATAAAGAAATATATTTACATAAATTGTTACACAATCGCAATTACTCATAATAAACATTTTTTAATCCACTTTAAATACTAGCATTTCAATAGAAATGAATGGCATCACTTTTAGTACATTTCATTCAGTTTCACTCGCCAATGTTATCACCTTGAAGATCAATGCAATTAAGCTTAATCAATTGCCATCACTTAAAATCAACAATAATCACTAGCAATTATGTAATTGCAATCAGTCGTAATCAATCGCAAAAATCAATTTTAATCAATTTCAGACAGTTACAGTTAATTACAAATTCCAACGTGTTGAACTAAATTGCAATTATATATAACTCAATTTCAATCAATTGCAATCAATTAATTTTCAATCAGTTTTAATTGAAATTAATCAACTTTGAGTTATCCTTGATTTGAAAGACAATTTTCATGTTCTTTGAAATTCTCCAATTTTTGATGCTTTGAATTAACAATAATGAAACGCTTAATCTAAATGCTTGAAATTTTAACCTATCCGCTTTTTCCGATTATCGAATTTAACATCCATGAATTCATATTACATTTTCTAACGTTTCTATTCTCTTGTAAAATTAATACGAAATAGTGAATATTTGTAATGTTAATTTGCTAGAATCCAGTATATGATTGGGTGAGAGATCATCGCATCCACCATAAATATTCGGAGAGAGTAGCAGATCCACATGACAGCAGTCGTGGATTTTTCTTTTCACACGTTGGTTGGCTGATGATGAAGAAGCATCCCGAAGTTATTAGACGTGGACGACAAATAGATATGAGTGACGTCGTTTCGGACCCAGTCGTGGCCTTTGGTGATAAGTATGACTTTTAATAACCCTAGGATTTTAATAAACTATCAATTGAATGTGTATTAAACTATAAATAGACATTTTCGTAAATATTTCAAAAAGAAAATCTAGATGCAAAATTTTATAACATTTTTTTCGTTAGGGGCCGTTCCAAAACTACTTCATTTGTGGGGGCCCTGGGCCATGGCCCCGCTGGCCCCGTAGTAAATTCGGCCCTGGGTTAACCAATTTTTTGAGAGGTTTTGTGTTTCATTTTGGACGCCTATCAAATACAATCGAAGATAACATTTTTACGCTTAAGGGGTGGGGGAGTTCGTATTTGTGACGTCACCCTGGGGGGCTCAAGCTTTGTGTGATGCTCTGTGACGAAGAAGGGGAGGAGTGGAAAAAGTGTTCAAAATAGCGTAACAGTGTTGCTAAGTAACAAAGTCACTTTCTTTTTTATATTCTCTCAACTTTGAAACCATTTTTAAAGCACCTAATTTTAAAATTAAGATATGACTAACATTTTAAAGGTCCATTTTATTATGATAAAATATGATTTTAATAACACGCCCGCTGAAAATAGGTTTCCTTAAAATATGATGAAAGCAGTCGAAATATTCTGTGATAAATAAATCTATTTTTTTTAAATTATGCATGCACTGTAAAAAAATAGTCGCTGACTTCATATAAAATACATGCAAATGATTTCACACACATGTCAATTAAATGTAACATACACGTGTATATTAGAAGTAAATAAGAATATATTTTTGTTCTATGCAATGTATATTAAATCTAATGTAAATTTATTAATATTAATGTACATGAGCCTTATATTTAATATACTTTGTAAATTATTTCAATTTACAGTACAACGTACATATATTAACATTAAAATATATTCGTATATTAAAAGTATATTATTTTACAAAAATTTGTAGCGGTGTAAGTAATTCAAGAAATAATTTGTATTTTTCAATTTTTCTCATCTCTTGAAAGGAAAATTTCGATAAAAAATAAGTAAGTTATGGAGAAAAATAATGATCTTATTCTTCCTTATCAGGTATTTCCTACCGTTAAAATTAATGTGCTGTTTCATCATTCCAACAATTCTGCCAGTATATTTATGGAATGAAGAATGGTATTATGCTATCACTGCAACAATTGCCCGTTATGCCTTTTCACTGAATGCAACCTGGAGCGTTAATAGCGCCGCTCATATTTGGGGTGCGAGACCCTATGACAAGTAAGAATATAATAAATTTAGTACTTATGAACGACTCACATTATAGTGTAAAGACACCAATTACCAATTAATTATTATACTCAAAATTGAAATTAAATCAATATTATAATAATGTATATGTACTCTTAAATAAAAACTCTAGCAATCTGTAATAGCCTCATGAAATTGACGTAAAGTCGAACGTTTTTTCAAATAAGTAAATTATTTGGAAAAAGTGTGTTTAGTATTTATTCAAATGAAACATCGAATAATTGGGGACAACTTTTTTCAAAACACTTTTTCTCTAGAACATTTTTGTTTATGATCAAATTGTAAATTAAATGCATTGCAAGAGCAAGTTTTTGATTAGTTAGATAATTTAAAAATCAAACTTCATGATTACATCTAACGATTATAATATTTTAAATATTTATTATTTCATGTATTTCATAAGCTTGCGAATTAGAGCATTTACAATAGGCATTACCTTATTCAAATAAAGAAAACAAAGTCTATTTATATTTCTTAAATTTTAACTCATCGTATTTTATATTTCTTACTTATAATCATGATTTGCCTACGTTTTTTAGTTATTTCTTGCAGTAATTAAACTTTATTATATTATGTTATCCAATAATTAAGTAAATTTTCTCTTTATTTGAATTTTTTGATTCAGTTAACCAGTTGCGCCATACCATATCATCGCGATTTTCATCTTAAGTTTTCATTTTCTCTCAAAAAATACATACAGAAATTAAATTTGGATACATTTTCTATTCAGGCAAATAGGTTTCAAGGATGTAGGAGTTTACGTTTATAAAAATAAGGATAACAAAGTTTGAGGTTAACTATTTCCGCGACAATTGGTTCCTTTACCCTATTAATTTGAATGAAATAAATGATTTTTTACTTTGCTTTCTCAATACTAAAAAAAACTTCTTTTAGGCAAATAGCTCCAACGGAAAATCATTTCGTTGCCTTCGTAGCAATAGGTGAAGGATGGCATAACTACCATCACGTTTTCCCCTGGGATTACAAGGCGGCAGAATTAGGAAACTATGGATTGAACTACACGACAGCAATAATTGACATGTTTGCAAAAATCGGCTGGGCATATGATTTAAAAGTACCTTCTAAAGAATTAGTCAGGACAGTGATCGAAAAAAGAGGAGACGGTTCTCATCCAACTGAGGAACCTGAACCTAAATCCGATTAGGATTTTATTCACTTATTTACGTACGTCAATTTTGTTCTGCAATTCTTTCCAAATTAGAAAATTCTTCGCCGGATTATTCCCTTTTAATTAAAATATTTGAACTAAACAAATATTTCAGTTTAGTAAATTCAATCTGTAATAATATGTACATGATATAATTATATTTATTTTAGAATCTAAATAATATTTTAATCAATTTTTGAAAATGAATGCATAGCGTTTAGTTGTGATTGTAAGATTTACAATTAAATTCTTTTACTTTAGTTAAATAATTATAATGCGAGTGCAGCTTTGCAATCTGCTTAAATGTTTTCAATGCATTAAAAACGCTTTTTTTTCAAAATCTACAAAAAATGTAATCCTAAGGCATCGAAAAACCAATGTCAAATGAAAAGGTATGCATTAGGGTGTCCTAAAAAACCCGATGTTTCTTCTTGGATCTCGCACCACCTAGAGTTATTCCATTTGGTGGAAAAATAAATGCCTATACCTTTTTTCTTAACAGAAATTTTATAACGCGGTCCTAGGACCTTAAATAGCCTTGAAAATGATTAAAAATATTAAGTGACGTTCATTTCTGTAAAAATAATAAGTGTTTTGCAGGAAAGACAACTGATTGTATTAGAAGCTTAAAGTTTAAGAACAAGTTTAAAGGGTGCATGAATAATGTTGACCAGGCGTATTTTTATTCCAATCATAATGGCCCAGTGAACCTTAGGAAGTTAGGCTATAAGAAGAATTTTAATCTAACTTCCTAAGTTTATCCGGCAGTCAACTAAAATAATGAGAATTCGTCCATCTGCCGCATATCCGTCCTAGTTACCCGTCACTTCAAAATTGTACTTAGAGACTGATAAGATCTCTTTCCAACGGCTGCCACACTTTCGAAATTAATTTGTTGGATTTATATCTTTTTTCCTGTGCTATTATTATAAAACATATTTCTAAACATAATTAATAAACTGATCCATTAATTTAATTGGAAAGTTTTTTATTCCTACCCTGTCCGAAACTTTGATTTCCAATTACATTAAAACTGATATTTAATCAACTCAAATAAAAATTTTTTCACATTTATTTTTAGTTATAGTATTCAAACAAAGTTTCGAAAGACAATGTTTTATTATTGATGTTTACTTATTTTTTAACTTATTTTTAATATTAAATATATTTAAATTTGAAATTTAATTAATTAATTTAAATATTATATTCAAACTCACATGCTATACCATTTTTAAGTCATTAATTAATTAATTACCCCTCTTACGTATTTCACGACATTTAGACTTAAGCCGCCAATGTAACGTGAATGCAAAATTTTCAGTAATTTTCACGATAAAATTTCGTCGCCCATCATTTCCACAAAATATTTTTAATTGAATTAATTATAATGACAATTTTCCGTAAAAAGTTAAACATAACCCTCACAACAAAATGATATCCTTGGCATATCCCTAGGATATCTCGGCAGGATATGTGATATCCTGAAAAATGTCCCAAAAATCTCCCGGGATATCTGTGGCATATTCCAGAGATATCGAGATTTCCGCTCCGGAGGATATCGTGACAGGATATCCTGACGATATCCCACGGAATGTCCACAGGATATCCCAATACTATAGTAAAATGTCCCACCAATATCCCGATATTATAATAAAAAATCCTGCTTATATTCTAATATATTACTAGTGGATTTCCATTCAAGAAATAAAAATGAATATATATATGAACACCAATTTTATTGTTTTTAAGACATTTTTAATGTATATTTTAAATGTATACTATTGAAAAGCAAATCTTCCATCTACTGTTCAGCGATGACTATTTCTGTTTTAACTCATTTCTTTTATTTTTCATTTTATTGAATAAAATTTTTTGTTGATTTCTTTTGTTACTAATGATTTGACTTCTATTGTAAACCCGATTACACTCGTTAAACTATACATTTATGAATTTTGTGCACTTTTGAGGTTAAGTTGACTGTAATGTAGAAAAAGCCGAAAATTCTGATCTTTTTAAACCTTCAGCTTGCAATTTGCATGCATCAATTCATTGAAATTGATATACTAATGCAACATTTTTTTAGCTTTTTCATGATTTTGCGAAATTTTTCTTTAGTTTTATGTTTAGCTATTATACTACGTTGTACGTTTTACTTAAATCTACACATATACATATATAGAAAAGCATAATAATACATATACCTATACAATATTATCTGCATTTAAACATGCAAAAAAAAATAATCTCAAAATTGTCACACTTGAAATAATTTTGCAAATATATATAATTAGGATATCTTGGGGACATCCTTGGCATATCCTGCATTTTAACTATGGGACATCGTAAGAATATTCTAGGATGTCCCGAATTGTGGAATTTGAGATATCCCGGACCACAAAAATTGGGACATTAATGGGATATCCTTAGCATATTCTGAGATATCTTTGGGACATTCCAAGGATATCGAGACTTCCGCCCCGTAGGATATCATTCGTGCTATCCCTGGGATCTCCTGAGATATGCCTGAGATATCGTGGGAGCTAAATGGGATATCCCACCGATATCCATTGTTGTGAGGGAATGATATAGTTTGCCATATTCTATTTATTGTATACCTTAGACTAAATGAGTTATTCCCAAATCATTGACTTTCGAATAATATCCCGATGGTTACTTTTATGGGCATGTGATACATAAACAATTATCGATTTTAGCAGTGTTAGGTTCCCCCGGCTTTTTTCCTACAATAATAAAGATTTTGTCTTAAAAATTTGGGGAATGATAGCGAACATGCTAACGGACGTCCCCGAACTCTTCTGTTGTGGAATAATTAAAAAAATTTCATTTTGCCAAATTTGATTAATATGTGTGTATTTTGAAGTTATGTGTTACAATTCTCCCCTCAGCTTTACTTCCAAACTACACAATATTTTTAGTAGAAAACTTAGAACAAGTATTAAAACATAGTAACTAATGTCCCGGAACTAAGCTTGTTTGTAGGCAATCCAAAAAATATATTTCATAAATACAGTCAACTTTCTTTTATTCTACAGTTCGGTTATTCTACAGTTCGCTTATTCTACACCCCCTATACACGCTTATTCTAATTTGCGCAGTTTCTTGATCTCCCACCACGGTCCCTGTACGGGATGTACAGCCACGTCCGCATAAGAAGGTGACCAATTAAAAAAAGAGGCCCGAAGAGCGGGAAGCTTTGAATTGAGTATTTTTTCACGACGTCATGTGAATACGTTTGACGACGTTCGAGAAAATATTATAAACGTAAAAGTCATAAATGTACAAATAGTAATATTTCTCA
>CAKNWW010344808.1:474-11247 GCA_932074435.1 Andricus kollari
TATGAGTTGTCTCCGAACGTGTAATAGACTCTGCCTAAAAGACAAGTAGTGTCTCAATCCGAAATAGCATAAAAATAAGAAAAATTTTCATAAATATTCGATCAATCACCTGTCACTCACACCCAGATAGCTATATGAGTAGAAAACGTAGCTTTGAAATATAAGTACCCTTAGATTCAAGATTAACAACAAATATTTGCAATACTGTAGGGCTCAATATACCTAAAAATTTATAGATATAGGTCAACAGGCCACTGGGGAAAATTAAAAATTGCGTGCGCAATATACAGGGGCCAAAGGTAGGGAGACCAGCGGTACCAAGACGGGCTGGTGGGATAGCGACGATCAAAAAATCACGTTTCGCTGGACAGATGATCAGAGCGGTCGTCTCGGGAAATCGCGAGCAGCCACGGGAGGGAAGTAGCATCCGTCGCAAGCCCATGAGTTACTTACGCGTACCCTTAGCTAGGGAGCATTCAGGAACAAACGAGGTTGGTTTTTTTTTCTTCATTGAAAACTGCTTTTATTAGAAACCTCTCAGTCTCACCAGTTTTTCTTAAGTTTGGCTAATCTGTCCTTAAGTCTGAGTATACATATAGGGACGTGTTTATCCAGGGGTAAAATTCTCTTTCTACTAGGCATAGGCCTGGAAATTGAGAATGGATTCCTAAATTGGTAAACTCGATCCGATCTGCACAACACTTTGAGGAGGGAAAGGGAAGAGTTAACTTCATTTGATACAGAGAAACGACCAATTCGAACCAAATTGATCTTTAGACCAAACTTTCGACATGGAAATCGCACAATTTGAACTCTGAAGGTCGGAGTAACTGTAAAATATCAAATCAAGTTATATCCTGTTCCACGTTGTTAAGTCTAAATTCCCTATGGTCATGAAGCGACCCCGTATGGGGATCTAGACTAAAACGCTGGTTTCGTAAAACCAAACATAAGTAGCATTAAATATAAAGAAATGTCTGCCTACGGCCAAATCCTATGCGAATTGATTTGAAGAATTGTAGCGCCTCTAGGCGATAGGAAACTAAGGTGGAATTTCCTCTAGGTATTGCACCTAGTCTTGAGAAAAGGAAGTCTCAGTTAAGGTGAGAAAAAGACTGAGAGAAATAAAAGTATATCCTGGATGCTTGAGAAAATGAGAGTGAGATAGGGATCGGAGTCAATTTAATCAAAATGGCAGCAATTCTATCAGGAGGTCGAAGTCTCATCAAATAAATATTATTTTTCTCGCAATCTCCTCAGCGCACTTGTGAGCCCACAATCAATTACAAGTAAAAAGACCTTCCAATGAGTCATAACCGAAGGAGACTAAATTTTATAGAGTCATCAGCAGATGTAGAGTTGAGATCCACCGAAAGTTAGATTTGTGAGGAGTTTTTGATCAATAATTATTTTCTTTTCTGAGACTTACGCGTGAAAAATAGCAATCAATTTCGTCAAGGGGAAAGAGGGGTTCCCATCTCGGTTCCAAGGGTATCTTTAATGGTACAACTGAACAAACGGGTGATAAGGGCAAGTTCTAACGTTCTGCCCAGACTTGACCCATTTTGTGTAATTCGACTCGAGCTGCTGGATAGAAAGAGTCCATTAAAGGCAAACTGGATATAGATTCTCGGCAATTCTCAATATTCCCAGAAAAGTTCGCGTTGCTACAAACATAATCAATCATTCATAATAAGGGAAAACGCGTATTCACGAAAGGTAACAACTCTCGGTTTGGGTAAAATCGTCAATTTGTGGATCTCAGCTCGACATGGAAACAAAAAATTTGAATTCAATATAACATCAATAAATCAGATAAAATAATAATGTTACAGACTGAAGTGAATCAATTTAGCACCACTCAAAATTGTTTTTTCTGAGTCTTATTTGATTACCTGAAACGAGTTTTGTGAAGCGATATTAGAGGCGAACGCGCGTAGCTGCGGGCGTAGGACGGGTCCAGGGCGGAGTCTCAGTGGGGTCCCGTAAGTAAAAAATACCAATATGAAAATATAATAATATAAACGGCTGCTAATATAGACGGCAGCTAATATAGACGGCTGCTGAAATTCCCCGCTCGAAAGCAGCACGTTTAGAGTCCTTGCGCTAAGAAAAAAATTATTGTTGCAGCATGAGAACAGCTCCGTATTGTGCCTTTTCCTATAACACACTGAAAAAAGAAATTTGTTAGAGCGTCGATAGAATATATTCCTGTCTCATATTCTATAAACAATTTGTTGCTTTTCCAAGTTTTGTGACGAGACTTGACAGTGGCTTTTAGTGTGCTTCTATCTTCGGTGTTAATTTGTATATTGAATTTTCTGTCTTTTCTCCGTACGATTCTGTCTACTAGAGCATCGCAAATATCGTGATCACTTTCGAGAGGATGTGAGAACTTATTAATTGAGAATACACTGATTTTAAATTAGTTACCACAGTCTTTCAATGTAGAGTTTCGCATGCAAGAATACAGATAGGTGAATCGCTGTTTTAATCTTCCATGGACGGCTTCTACAACCCGTTGAAGTTGAGCGATGATAGGTGACTCGCTTGCATCTTGTGTCCCCAAAGCATTACGTGAATCTTTTGATGTAGGAATCAGGACATTAATTCCTAGCTTTCTAACATAGTCAACGACATAACGAAATGTTCTATCTTATACAAGAAAGTCCCCTGTATGAAGAAGACGGCGACAAAATTGTATTCTCTTTAAGTACCTTTCTAAGTATTGTAGCATCGTTTTTATCGACAGTTTATGGGCCGAAGATATCAACGATTAATGCAGTAGTTGTGCAGATTAAAAAAGGTTTAAGGAGATGGTACTGTTTATGTTGACTGTAATTTTTTCGTTGGTAAGCACTGTTGCTGCTTTTTTCATGTACAGAGTATGTTCCATCACATACAAGCATTAACGAATCCTTTGAATCGAACAGCTTCTTCGCCATTGAAGATGTGTGATTCTTGATAAGCTGATCTCTAGTTACAGTTCAGCTCCAAAAATGAAATATCAAGCTGTTTTCCTCGAATGCACTTATCGTCTTATGCATATAGTGGGAAACCTGCTGATGAGATGAAAGCTCAAGCACGCTTGCCATTTTTTCATTTGACATGCCAGTTCTTAACTTGAATAGCAGAGTTGATACAGCTTGGTATAGCCAAACAGAGAAAGAACTGATTTTCACTGAGTGTACCGTCCTCTGCTTTTTCAAATAAGGATTTTTTTTTAGATTCTGTAATCTAGCTTCTTTAGGTATAACAACATGGGATTCTACGGAATTACATACTATGCATCTTGCTTGTGTGGCTGCAGTTCTCGGCAGCTTAGCGAAATCGTTTCTTCCTCTTGACATGAGCTTTCCTTTGAAATTATTGTCGGGTCGTCATACTCGTTATCGCTAGATGACGACGTGCTTATTTCGTTCTCCCTCCCCTCTCATTGTTGAAACTGTACATTGGCTTGAGGAAGGACGTGATTGGGAAACTCTTGTGTGATATTTGCGGTGATAATATTCACAGATCTTATCTCCGGGGCATGGGTTACATGATAGATGTTGTTGCATTTGCAGCAGGTTTGGAGCTGTACTACTCTTGTTTTTTGGAAGAGATAATAATGTTGACACACAGCATACTTTATCTTTGGCATGATGAATAATGCAGCAGAAGCCTAGAAGAAGAAAAAAAACGGTAACTTTTTCGATATTACTCACCTATTACGAACCGAAATCGAGGAAAGCAATGTAGGGAGTTGATATTTTTTTCGAGCAACAGTATTCTAGGGTAACACTTTTTTTCTTAAATAAATCAGTTAGATTACAAAGTAATTATGATCAAGTCGAATAAACACATGAACGGAACGAATACGTACAAACTAAGAACACGAAAGAAACGTATTTACAAAGCAAATGCATAAACACCTGCAAAATTGTATCGTTAATCAACGAGTAATATGTTACCAGTGTTACTATTCTGACATAAATACTTCACTACTCTGCGTACGTGGAGAGAACGGAGAGATTACAGTACAATTTCGGTATCTGCCGCCAAACTGGGCTGTAGGTATGTATATTTCCAAGAATTCGGCACTTCGAGATTACACCCACTTTACTTTACTCCTCGGTGAAATCGCACGTTTGCACGTGCGCAGGCTAGCGCAAAGACTCGCTGTCGCGCAAGTAGGAGTCACAACAATGTGTGCGTTGTAGTACACGGAAAGTAATTTAGGATAGCTGTTGCGTTCGGTGTAGTAGGCGTAGGGCAACACAACCATGATTTTAACGTGACAGCAGCGCCATTTTTCGTGCAACGGCGAACTTCAAATGTGGTACAACGTTGCTCCCTTATATCTGGAAACACTGCTGTCCCAAACGAGAGAACGCAAACGTGCTACAGTAGTCGATCCGACTTCTACATTTCTATGCTCGGAATGAAGAAGAGAAACCCTATTAAAATCGAAAGTTTTCACGTAATTGGAGTCTTCCTATATAACTATAGTTATATATAAGTAAATTTACGCGAGACCGTGCACGCGTGTCAACCGCGCCCCCAGAAAATAACGCAACTGTCTTACTCAGTTCTGGGTCTGTTGTTGTCCCAAAAGTTTGGCACGTCGTTCGCCCCTCTGTCGGATCGCAGCGTTCTCAAAATAAGAGAGTAGACGTCTTTAAAGCAGGGCGCGCTGATGCTCATGTGTTAAGCTCAGTAGTGGTACGTATAAGTACCGCAGTCGCCCAAAATTTCTTTCCGCGTACATATGGAGGAAAGCTGGAACATACGGGGAGTGCAGACTGCAGGAGTGTACTATATATGTACACTCGAGTCTCTATTTAGGGAACGCTTCGAGTATTATTATTATACCATTGAGCCATTTCCCTCTCGGGATAGGCGTAACTCGCTCGATTGGAAAGTAGTAGTGTTGCGAAGGAGGTTAAATTGGCGTTTAGATAGACTAAATTGATTCAATTTAAGTCGAATAGTAAAAAATTTTCATTTTCTCTTTACAAAGAATTATGTAAATATTTAAAAAAATTCAAAATGCAGATAACTTAGAATACCTAGAATATTGTGCAATGTCAATTTTGAAGTACTTATCATATTGAGCAATTAAACATTAATAATCCTTTCAAACTTTAAACCTAAAAACTTTCAAAATTGATGGATTAGAAACTGAACGAATTTTTATTAAGACTAACAAAAATTGAAGATATTCAAATTGAAGATAAAGCTATAATAATTTTTAGGAATCAAAAATACAAATTTTTTGATTGAATAATTTAAAAAAATTTGGTATTGAATTTAAATAACCTAAATTTTTGTATACTTGGATTTGAAGTTTTCAATTAAAGAACTGTAAATGCTTGAAATGAAATAATTTTTAAATCCTTGCATGTCGTTTTTAGGCACATCGGTTGTCCAATGTTCCTTTTGTTAAAGGTTGTACCAGATATGACCAATCCCACTTCTATGACCAATAAATCTTCTGTAACCAATCAATATTCTATGATCAGTCACTGACACCTCCCTACTTGACACCCCCCCCCCCCTGATTTGTGGGGGCGCCCCGGAGGTGGGTCGGTTCAAAAAATGTGTTTCAAAATTTAGTTGAAAATGAACTGAAGGTGAAATTTCACTAAAACTTAACGAAAAATAAAATAAAATAAAAAGACTTTTTAAATTATTTGTTGCTAATCAATTTTCGTGTATTGCGACTCAGTTTCTACCCGTGCCCCTAGGCGCGCCCAGTCCACCACTGCGTATTTTTTAAGGGGCGACCTGGAAAAGGAGTTCGAGATATGTCCAAATACTCTTCTTTTACCAGTCACTAGCACACATTTTTTAAAGGATGACCTGAAAAAGGAGGTTCAAAGGGTCACAGATTACTCTTTTGTGACATTTCGCAAATTAGTCTTAAACTATATTATGGGAAGTAATGAGCATTTGTACTGTGTTTTTGGTCTTGGTGTTCTTGATTATAAGACAGTTTATGTACATTTACAAATAAATCTTTCTTATTTTATCATAAAATAGTGAAATACTGTAATATTTAGCTAAGGTTAAAAACAATCGTGCCGGCAAAGAACGCAAGTTTTTGTTGATTAAAGAAGGGGACTATTAAGTAGAAAGTCCAGAGATAATTTTGGCCAATTTTGAAACAAGAAGCTTCGCAAACATTTGAAATATTATTAATGAAAGGATAACTTTATCATTTCTTATCACACTTCCCGTGTTGGCCGAAACTTTGATTAAGCATTAAAACAATTTATTTTATCGCAATGGTATCTGAAGAGAATCAAGCTGATTTATATTTCCTATTCACATCCTTGCTAATTCTAGGAAAATTGATTACTGATAAGTTTGCTGCTAACTTTTCTCTCTATATCACCCTCTACTTATTTTCTAATCAGGTCTGAAAATTCTCTCCGGAAACAATGACATTTTTTTATCCACCAGAGATAACATTTTCAGAGAACATCAGGGAATCACAATAAAACTAAACGTGGGTGAAGCATCACTATATATAAAACTGCAACACTTAATGGCGGTATAATAGCATAGCGAGGAAACATTTTGTCATCGGTGGAACACATCACATTTTCCAAAAATTGGTTTCCAAAGTCAGTGCTTCTGTTTTGTATTTAAAACTGCTGAAAACAGAAAATAATTTTAAAGTGATCTAAGTGAAAATCTGTGCTTTAAAATGGAAAATTTTCATTTATCAGTGTACGTGCTCATATTCACGTGCTTGGGATGCTGTTGTTTAAAAATCCCTCAAGACACCAAAAAAATATCTTCAATCAAAGAACTACTTTATAATGAAAAGGCTTCATTATTTACAACATGTGAAGACGAGCATCGAGAAAATGTGTCATTGGATCTGTCATATTTGGGTTTAAGAAGAATTAAAGAAGAATTCATTTCCAATCCACATGTCACCTGCTTAAATTTGGACGGAAACGAGATTGAAGAAGTAAATCTGAATGCTTTTAAAGGTCTTTCAAATCTTGCATATTTGAACCTTGCAAATAATAAATTTGACGTGGTTGATTTTTTAAGCTATGGTTTACATCCAAACCTCAAGACGCTCATCTTAGACAACGTAGAACATCAGCAAACTGAAACAATTCATTATTACAATAGAGGAATCAAAAACATTCAAATTAATGTTGGGTTACCAAATTTGGAATATCTTTATCTACGCAATATTAGTCAGGGAAGTTTATCATCATTTTCGATTGCTAATTTGCCAAAGTTGACTCACTTGTATCTGTCAGACAATAATTTTGAAAATGAGATCAATACAATTCTAGACAATATTCCACTAGCTCTAACTCACTTATACATTGAAAGATGTAATATTTTCTTATCCCAGATATCAAATCCATCAACTTCTTTAGTTTCACTCTCACTGGATGGAAATGCTTTCTCGTGTTCAAATTATGGTTGCATGGATTTCCGAAACTTTCCACGTTTGAAGTTCTTGTCAATTGCCAGCAGCAGCATCAATTTCGATTCATTAAGTGCTTTTGAGTTTAACTCTGATTTACTTTATTTAGATGTGTCAAAAAATCTCATCCAAGAACTTCCTGAAGATTTATTCAATAAACTGTCAAATCTAGAAGTTTTAAATTTGAACAGTAATCAACTTTCAATGATTCCAAATTTATGCAGCTTGAAGAAATTGAGAAAATTCTACATCAGTTTTAATAGTATTGAAAATGTGTATAGGAATTCATTTAATTGTGTAGATGGATTGCAAAGCTTGTCTTTAAGTGGAAACAATATTGATAGCATTTCAGCTGGTACTTTTGATAATTTGCGAAATTTAGTAGAATTAAACCTTTCACAGAATAAACTCTCTAAACTCGAGTATCGAACATCCTTGAACCTAAAGTATTTATTTCTAAATGATAATTGGTTCAAATCAGTCGACTACGTATTGTTGGGTAACAACTCTCTGGTTTCCTTGACTCTTGGTAATAATCCTATTAGTACTCTAAAGCCACATTCATTAAAGTTTCTACCAGAAAATGCGACAATTTACATGAATAATGACTCTCCAGAATTGGAAAAAGAAAAGTTGTTCGACAAGGGTTTCTTTTCATAAACATTACATAAATATGTATGATTTCTACATTTTCCATACTTCTTATATTTGAAATTGTAATCCACAATTTTATGCTTTTATATATGATGAGTATTATAATTTACAATATATATTATATTATATTATTGAATTTGATTAAATATTAAATTATCTTTGTAACAAGAATTTTGATTCAGACTTATTATATAAAATCAAGACAGAATAGCAGTTTTAATAATTTTGTATTTTCTTTTCGCTTTTTCATTTATGTATTACATATACGAGAAAGATCTCTGCTTTTTTATAATTAGATATAATTTTCAATCATGTTTATTATACCATCTTCAAAATGAATAAACTATTAATTGAATATACGAATCGTGCTTTACTCATCATAAAATAATGAATGTATTCATATATGTATTCATATTTAGCCTTTTGTGGCGTTTATGTTGAACTTTTTAATCTTACAATGTATCTTAGGGCTTGAAATATATTATGTGCTTCATTCTGTAAACAACGTGGCTTCCATTATTTACTCTCTCCCATTGCGTTTCGTTTGTTGAGAATAACGTTAGCTAGTGAATACAGTAAAATGAGAGGGCAGCAAGAAAGGAAGAAAATAGGATTTTCTGGTATGAATTACCTTCGACTGAGAACGATCCAGTTTTTTCGAGATTCAATCACTGAGCCTGTCAGTATTAAGTATTCCTTAAAATTCGAACGCTTTGTATTTAAAAGTAATATATAGAGGATATTTGATACATTCATTAGCAAACAAATATAATAAGGTAACTATGTACATTTTCAAGATATTATATTGCAGAGAAGTTGTGCAAAAATCATTATATAATATGTATTAATATTTATGCTTTATTCTCTTTTTTCAAACTTCAGTTATATATTTATAATTTAAAAAGAGTTCGATGGAGGTCACTCAGCATCAACAAAACAAAACAAAAAAACACTTTTCTGGTTTCCTTTTGTCGATTTTATTACAGCTTGTTTCTTTTAAATATTTGTGCATTGATTTTTATTGAAAAGAAGATTATAATAAAAAAGATTAAAAGATAAAAGATTATATACAATAGCGAATATTTATTAAAACCAATATTGAAGGGTAGAATGAAAAACGAGTATCAGAGGTCACTGATTAATCTCAATGGATTGGCATTACTAATAGCCCTGCGGACCGCATTATTAAAAAAATCTGACTGAATTTTAGTGCACATCAATAAGAAGGTTCTTCCTCTCACATACATTAAATTTCATGTCAAGTGTGCATTAAAATTTAAATACGATAATTTCAAAGTTTCCACGTTTTAACCTCCACTCAAATAATTAATTTTGGTTTAAAAAATGGTCCATTTCTATTTCCATGAAAAGTGACTTACAGGTTAGGTCGAGATTTTGAATTCTATCTGCATTATTCCATGAAATTTATAGTTTTAAATACCTGTGGATTATACTATGATAAAACTACACAGTTCATTAATGAAAGTAAATTAAAAATACTAGATTAGCATATAAAAAATAGGATACAAAGGATATTTTAAGAAACTAATTTTCAGTTACACGGAAAAAAAGTTGACTGTCATAGAGAACTTTTTTTGAAAATTATAAAAATTGATTCGATGTGACGGCATAATGGAACCGAAAAATCAGCTTTACAACGAATGTGGAAGATATACAATCTGAACATGTGAGGAATTGATGTTTTATAAAAATAATTTCTTTGCGTGAGCAATCTGGTTTTCTGCACTACTAAGATGTTTTGGAAATTTATTTATTGCGATTTTCGGAAGTTTGACACCAATGGTTTCTCAACTCATAGAAACAACATGTTCATAAACTTAAGAAAACGGAATATACATGTCATGAGGTGTGAAGCTGTCTCAAATAAAAGTACAATTCTGTATTTTAGTTATGTTTTGCCATTGAGTGGGGTGATATGCTGGTATCGATAGACAGCTGATATTATTCTATTCTGTGAAAACTGAATGAAAATCACTTTCAGTTACCAGTACCTGAAATTGAAGTGAGGTTTGTATTTTAAAATTAGATTTCTAGAATATTTTTTCATGTAAAAATTTGGGATTAACCTTCAGGGATTAAAAATTGACGCTTTAAATAGGAAATTAGATAAAAATCGGGAAAACTTAGTTTTTTTTACTTTTCTACCAGGTGACATTATTATTAAATATCAATTCATTTTTAAAAATGCAATGTATAAGCAATAGAATTACTCTAATTACACATTTCCATGTATTTTTTAATTCACCTTATTCACTGTTCTAATTTTCATAACATAAACGTAATGTAAACGTAATCGGATGCGTCGCATTAAGAGAGTGGATGGTGACCGTACACTGCAGTGGGTCCAGATACAGTGTGGCAACCTAGTTACAACTCACTGATTGGCTCAGTTTTCTTATACATATAATATAGATAAATAGTATATATACTACACACTGTACCGTAAACTACAGTGGGTCCAGAGACAGGTGGCAACCTAGCCGGATGCCACCATTCTTAGGCGGGATGTCGCCAGTTTTAGTTGAGATTATCTATAGTATAGTATAGTATAGTATATACAGGGTGTTTTTTTTAACTTGAGACAACGAAATATCTAAAAATCATACGCATCCTGTAAAAAAAATATCGATGAAGATAACTCTTTAGTTTCGAAGGGG
>CAKNWW010344813.1:574-12100 GCA_932074435.1 Andricus kollari
CGGAAACGAAATATTTGGTCTTTTTTAAGAGGAAATTAGACGATTTTGCTCAAAATTTGTATTAAAAGTTAATTAAAAAAAAAAAAAAAAAATTTAAATTCCTTGCCTATTTTTTGAAAAATTTGGCTTTCTATGAAGAAGACACTCACAAATATAATATGGACCGCCGCTAAAATATTGAGGCCGGGAGAATTTTTTTCATAAAAATATAATTTTATCATTTTTCTCAGCAATCATGGAAGGTAAGGGAGAGGGAGCTGGTGCGGAGGACAAGTTGGCGCACGCTTATTTACGAAAAACTATAATAGTTGGGCTCACGAAAATAGTTCTATCATCTGAAATCTGGCATAATATTTAATTAAGAAAAAATTCACAATCAGTCAATTATTCAAAACGGTTTTTCATATGATTTTTTCAGAAACTTTTGAATACTCTTAGGGCAATTGAATTCAGTCGATGATTAACACACATTAAAATAACTTACAAATAAATTAGTATTTTAGGCGAAAAGTATTTAATTAATAAACAATACATAGACGGGGTATTTGTCTCAGACGTTTAATCGCATGCGATTTTGTGAACAAATATATCAAGCACTCTTTCTTTTAGATGCGATAATGTAAGTTTTGATAATGTAGAAGTTTTTGATTTCATCCAAAAAATTCTCCTGTCCTCAAAAGTTATGTAGCTAAAAATGGCAAAAAATATAAGTATGGGTTTTCTCAGAAAATAAATTTTTAATATTTTCAGAAAAATCAGCATCTTTTCGTTCATTAACATTTTTTTTTCTAGTGGATTTCAAAAGGAGACAATTAATGATATCAGAATCCGAAAAAAAACTGTTATTTTTTAATACAACGCCCAAAATTCAAATACACATTACTTCGTAGACAATTATTTTTTCGCTAATCGAAAAAATACTGATCGCCTAATTTTCTCTCAAAACAACATATTTCGTTTCCGACAGATTTGAAATTGAATCAGCCTCTGAAATTTAAAAATTCAGGTATATTTTAGCATTGCTTGGCAAACTTTTCTATCACAAACTATGTTGATTGTACTGATAGCTTTTTACTTGGCGGAATTTTATTTTTCATATATATTTTTGGTGTGAACTTACTTCTTTTAATACAAATTTTTATCAAATAAAATACTCGTTTCAAAGTAATAAGAATATTTCATGCTCAACGCAATATAATATGCATATAATATTTAAATAATATTGATATTATAATTGAAAATATATCTCTAAGCCATTTGTCCATTTTCCATTTTACTAGATATTTCCCTAGATATTCATCTACTAGAGTTCATCTAGTAAATTTATCCTCAAATTTTTTAAATATTGCAGGCTACAAGTTGATTGAACTGCTGGAAAATCAAATTTGTGGCATAAAAAGTGAAATATCTCTACAAATAATATATCAAAATTATTTCAACTGGAAACAAAAATTTGTCTGAACTGCTAAAATGATGAAGAATTGTCTGAGATATCCATGAAAGGTTAGAAAAGCACCGCTCATTCGAGAAAATATATACGCGGGTTCTTTTACTTGGCGGCGATTTACTATAGAGAATTTTGATTAATAGTTTAATATAAAAAAAACAATTAAACTCCTACTAAAGATAATAATTACACAGACCCACAAAAAATGTACATAGGCGTTCCGACGGACCAGACTAGTCAATTCTTACGTATTTTTGGTCGCTGAACCCGAAATCAAAGTCGGAATTTCGAAGATAGCTTTTGTTTCCTTCCTACCCTCGAAAAGATTTGTTTTCGTACATTTTTTGCAGTTAAGAAGAAAACAATAGCTAGCTTTGAAATTCCGATATTGGAGTCTGATTCAGCGACCCAAAATACGTTAGAATTGACTAAAATAGTCTGGTTTGTCGGAACTCAAACTTTTTTTTATTGGGTTGTGTTATATTGTTCAAAATTCAGAGCCATTATAAAATCTGCTGTAAATTTATTTAAAATGTTTCTGAACCCAGTGAGTCAGTTGAAAACTTTATGAAATTGCTGGTTGCAGAAAATGAGTTTTTCTTTCATAATACTAAGTAATAACGCCAAGTTCAGGTTGTGGGCATCAAAGTCCATCCCGCCTGTCTCGGACGATAAGCCAGGGGCAGGAAAAGTGAGGGCCAAAGCGTGTAATTTCTGTGGACGTTTATACGAGAAAATAAAGCGGTTTTCTCGTTGAAAAGAAGAAATAATCGCTTCCTTTTTACGACCGAATTTATCGCGAAAGGACTGTACCCCATCCTTAAAGCCTTTGGTATTAATTTTAATTGAATTCCTCCGATGAAATTTCTTTCACAGACTGATTTCTCACTTTTAGAAAAGTATTCTCGTTCAGGATCCTTCGTAGCTCCGTGAAACTAGATTATATAATTTTTTGAGGATTTTAGTTTATAAACATTTAAATTCCAATTTGGAAACATTAAAATTTAATCCATTCGAATTTCAATATTTTTCAGTTTAAAGCTTTTGATTTTAGATTCCTTAAGATGTTATGGTGTAGACCAGGGTAAGTAATAAGTGAAGATTAAAACTAAATGTAAAACTAAACTGTGAGACCTCGCGGTTGGTAATTTTTTAATAAAAATATGGACCAGTTATCAGCAACATTGATAGATTTCAAACAAACATCTTCACTTTTGATTTCAGATACTAATCATTTTTAAATTATGATTTCATAAATAAAAAGTTCGAAATTTTATTTTGTTATATTCAAATTTTCGATTTTTAAAATTTAGAATCTGGAAGTATTCAGTTGAATAAATAATTATAGAAAAGCAGATGGACTTTTGAATCATTTTAATTTATTAAATAAAATTAGAAAGTTTGAAATTGGAAATGGTCTAAATTTAAAAGCTTTACGTTTAAAGTAATTTAATTTAAAAGTCATCCATCCATTAAGTTTGCAAATTAAATTTGTTTCGATTTTAAAGATAAAATTTTAATTAAAAGAAATAACAATTTGCTGTTGAAATTCGATAGTTTCAAGTTGGTAGTTTTCTAAAATTTTGGATATACCAATATTTTTCGAAATTAAAGGATCCAATTTTACAAATGGAATTTTGGGAACACCAAATTTGCTTTAAAATGTGAAATGGTTTTAATTTATAAGTGTCTAAATTATTTAAACGATTTCAAATTTAAAGAATCCAAAAAATGTGATGATGAAAAAATAAACCATAATAATGTATACCTGTATATATTATATACATTACGGTGGTCTTTCTAAAAAAAGTGCTGTAACGAAATGTCTAAACGATCTCGAACTTATTGTAGTTGAAAACCTAATTGTCTTTTCAATGACTTGAAATTGCTCCATGTATTACATTTGAAATTTAAAAATGAAATCCGCTAAGTTTCAATTTGTTTACAACTACTGTTACTTTAATTTGTGCTAGTTATGGCAGCGAAATATTTCATTCATCTTGAAAATAGAGATCATGAATTATTTGCATTAATAAGAGAATCAAATTTAATTTAATTCAATAAAAAATGATTTATTGCCATTGATTCTTTAATACCGAAAAGTTGATTATTCGAATTTTTAGTGTACACCCTAAGTATTAAGATCTAAAAGCTTTCTGAAGATTTCACAAAATTTCAGAAGATATCTTTGGGTTTTTAACAGTTTAAAAAAGTATCAACGTTTCCGAAGTACTTCGAAACATTTCAAGGGATTTATAATTATTTCAAGTGATTTCAACAGATTTCAAGAGATTTAAAAATGAAATTTCAAGCGATTTCAAATCACTTCTAGAGACTGTAAAGAATTGTAAAAGATTTCAAAGAATTTCACAGAATATCTATGGATTTCACTATTTTAAAAGATTGCACGGGTTTTCGTAGTATTTCAAAATATTTCAAGAGATTTCATAGCACTTCCAAAAGTATCGCGAGTAACTTTGAAGCGTTTCAAGAGATTAAACAGATTTTCTAAGGATTTCCAAAAATATTCTGAGATTTCATTGTCTATGCAAGGATTTCTACCCTTAAAGCACACTTGGGCTCACTGTGACCCCACGAACTTTCAGATTTTTTTCCGGTTGTCTACGTTTTTTTTTCATTTATTTTGTTCGAATAGTTAAATTATCACTGAGGTTTTGGAGATATTTCTTTCCTATTTTGTATTGTTTCAACATCACTCATGATTTTTTTTCAGCATAAAATATCAGGAGGTGTATTTGGAGGTTTGTCCTTTAAGGGTTAAGGGATCTCACAGGATTTTCATGAAATTCAATCAATTTTAGAAAGATTTAAGGGATTTACAGAGATTTCAACGATTTTGTAACAGATTTCAACGGGATTTAAAATATGTTACCGGATATTACAAAACTTCTAAGGGTTTCAAGTGGTTTGGAAAGATTTCAAGGGCTTTCCAGAGATTTATAGAGAACCCTATATAAGTATTTTAAAATATATGAAGAATTTTTAAAATATTTTAAAGGATTTCACAAGATTTTTAAAATTATTTTTAAAGATTTCCAGGTGTTTCACAACATTTCAAGTGATTTATAAACCTTTTGAGGAATTTCATAGGATTTCTGGGGGTTTCGAAATATTTTTAAATAATTCAATAGGAATCTAAGGCTTTAAAGTAATTTTAACAGGTTACAAAAATTATGAGGCATTTTAAATGATTTCGAAGTTCTTCAAGGCGTTTGAAAATATTTTAAGATATTTTGTCGGGTTTCCGAGAAATCTATAGGATTCCATTTAACACTAAGGCATTTTCTGATATAATGCCATATTTCAAGTTTTAGAACTTATAAGAAAAGTGCTTTATAAATTTAAAAAAAATGACTAACTATAGAAGAAACTCGCGGGCGATTTTTTTTGTCTCACACGATTTCTAAATTTCAAAAAATGTTGTATTTTCTAGTATCTATTATCTAAAACAAAAGAAAAGAAGAAAAGGAAAATATCTTTTAGTGTTGACGAAAATTGATATATTAAGTTCCGAATTAACATATGTATAAAATGTTTGTGCAATATGTAGACAATCAAACCATTGCATTTCTGTTCAAAAATACCAATTTCTGACGAAAAACTTTAATATAACCTAAAGTTATCCTAAACTGTGAGTTTAATTTTTGAACTCAAATGATTTTTGTTTAAAATAACCGATTTCCGACAAAAAACACTATTTTACCCTATTATTGTTCAAATAATTTTAATAATCTTTAAAATCTGACGATATTTTATAACATAACGTAACAAAAAAATGTTACGGATCGAAAATCTTCTTTTCAAACTAATGTTTTTTGTTTAAAATAAGACATTGGCTACGTGAACTGAAATTTCGGTACAAATAGCCGAATTGTTTGATACATATATAGAAACTGCCTTTAAGTAACTAATTCAAGGTGAAAAACATTACCCTAACCTAAAATTGTTCTAAAATTGTAAATCTTCTTTAAAATCTGTACCGATTTCCACTGAAAAACGCAAGTATAGCCTAAAATTATTTTAAAAACTCTTATCTTCTTTGAAACATAATAATTTTTTCTAAAAATACCGACTTCCGATGTGAAACGCCAAATTGTACACAATTGTTAAAAAGTTGTAAATCTTCTTAGAAATATAATATTTTTGTATTAAAAATACCAATTTCCGACAAAAAACACTAAAAAAATCCAAACATGTTAAAAGATTCTAAATCTCGCTTTTTATACAAAAGTTACTGGATTTAAATCTAATGATTTTTGTTGAAAAATACCAATTTAAGGGGAACCACACCAACATAACCTAAAGTTGTTCAAAATTGTAAATTTTATTCGAACTATGATACAATAATTTTTGTTTTAAAATGTCAATTCCCGGTAAAAAAACGGTAACAAAACCGAAAAACTTAAATTATTTAAAAATGTTTAATCTTTGCAATCTAATAATTTTTGATACAAAATAATTATACATTTCCGGCATAAAACGTTAATATTACCTGAAATTGTTGAAAATTCGGAATTTTGATGATTTTTGTTTAAAAATACTAAATTTCGGTGAAAAGAAGTAACACAACCTAACATTTTTAGAAATTTTACGTCTTCTTCAAATCATTATGATTTTATATTCAAATTCTTCTTCAAAAATACTTATTTCTAGCACAAGCACAAACATAAAATGTGTATACTGTTTCCAATAATTTATTAGATAATTTGAACATTTTAATTTAACTGCACAAGTGTATAAAAACCACAAATGTTTAGAACAAATAGTAAAAGGGCGCTACGCGCGCGCATGGATGTTTTTAGAAATCTCGAAACAGATGTTTAATTATCTGGATCAACAATAAACAAATTTAGAAATAAAAAGGCCTTCATATTACTAAGTTTCATTTTTGGTCCCTTATAATATTTTGAATGAATTGATTAACATCCTGAGATTGCATGAAGGAGAAATAGTTTAAAATTTTTTTAATTGCGCAAAATCATACATTTTACTTTTTTCGTAATCTACATAATATGCCCAAGTTAAATTTTTGTTTATTTGTTTAGTTTGAGCTTTTGAAGGAGAATAATTCATTTCTACGGACCTCATAAATTTGAAATAAATTTAGAAAGTTTTTCCAATTATTATAAATAAAAATTTTGTCGAATTTTTTGAAAATTTGCATGCGTTTAATAAATTTATAACTAAAAAATTGGGAAAACTTGTACAATTAAAGGTTTCAGGGTCTTGCCCAAGTTTCATGAAAAAAGCTATTGCTTTTTTTTGCATATTGATTTTACATTTTCAACAGGAAAAAGATTCGAAATCATCAAACAAACTTTTAAGACAATTTATAGAGTTTCTAAAATGTATTTGTAAAATATAATTTTGCTCACAAGTACAAAAAAAATGTATTTAATTTTACGAATTTAAAGCGGAATATTATTTGGATTATGAAAAAAGATTGACATAAAAAATATTGAATCTTCTTGTACAGATTACAGATATATAAGATTAAATATTTTTAATGGTTTAAACGTTTTCTTATCATAACTTTTGGGAAATTTGAAATAGTTTATCTAGTAACTTGAATTTTCGAGAAGCTAGAACATTAGAATGAGTTGAAAACCTTTTTTATTTTAAAAGTATCAAGGAAATTGTTCCCGTTATTTTTAGATTTTTCAATTGAATTAGTTGAATTCTGAATCAAAGAGATGAATTTTCCACCAAGAAGATTCATTTTCTGCTAAAAAGACGAAAAAAAATCTCTTTGGCCTCTGAAAGTTATAATCAAACGTGTTTGATCTGAAACTTTCTAGTTTCTAAAAAGCTATACAAATTAAGAAGATGCCATCGCTAATTTGCTAAAATATTTAATTTTCAACAATTGAAGGGTCGGGAAACAGAAAGGCCTATCCCACAAATTTTTCGAAATTGTCTTGTACACATTTTTGGATTCCTCAACCAAACGCCGTTTTGAGGGTGTAAACTAAAAAAATTATAAACATTTAATTCATTTTTTTTTTAAATTCATCAAAGTCAGTCAAGGTCCTATCTCACAGGGGTACCGAGCGAACGTTTTTCCGCCGTCCTGACAAATTTGGAGAAACGGAGTTAGGCCCTTTTGTTCCCCGACCCTTCAATTAAACTATTTACTTAAATACAGAGCCGAATTTAGATTGCAGCCCGCCCTAGGTCAACCTAAAATTGTCCAAAGTTTCAATTTAAACTTTTGCTTTCGATAGTAGATTTATAAAATTGAAATATTTATATTGAATACTTCATACTTGAGTAGATTGAATCTTCAAGCCTTGGAGATTTTTCAAATTGGTTCAATTATAATGAATAAATAAATTGATCGTGAATCACTTTTGAAAAGTATTCATCGAGAAGTTCGTTCGGGGACGTTCTGGCGTTGCCACTAATGAAGGGTGGCTCAAAATTAATTTAATTAGCGGTCGGTCTAAGACCAAACTTCAGTTAAATAGTCGTTCGTGACACCTGACGCCCTTACGGTGCCGCCAAATCGTTTGAATTTGAAAATTTGCATGACGAGGTACTCCCCAACGGTTCCTTAATTGATACCTGTACAATTTTTCACATCACACTGAACAATTTCCACATAAAAGCATTAATAAAATTGACAAATAAAACCTACATTGTTTATAAAATGAATAATAATCTACATGCGTTTGCATCTAGCATATTATGTTCGCATTGATTTATTCTGAAATGTCCAAAATTTTTTGAAATTAAACAATTTTATATTAAAAACTGCAAATAATTTAATAAATCTGAATTCAAATTCCTTGATATTAAACAACCTGTAAATGAAGAATACTTAATGTTGTACACTTGCAAAGATTTGGAGGCTATAAAAATGATTACATTTTTATTCTTAGGCTTACCAATTTAAATAATTTCACTACTAAGCCTTTATAACTAAAAATGTAGCAATTTTACATAATCAAAATGGTCCATTTTCAAATTTAGAGCGTTTGAAATTGATTTTTTTAAATTTTAAGTGCTAAAAACTTGTACAACATCAAATTTATAGCCTTAAAAATGAAAAAAATATTAAGAGAAATTAAAATTTCGCAGATTGCATGAATTCCTGAAAATCTCTGAAGTTTTTGGATTCTCGAAAATCCTTTATTTAGCTGAATCCCTTGAAATCCTTGAATGTTTTCCCTAAATTCCTTGAATATTCTGAATTCCTGAAATTCCTTGAATTCCCTAAGCGCTCTAAAATCCCTGAAATTCTCTGAATTCCCTAAAATCCTTGAATTCTCTGAATTCCCTAAAATCCTCAAATTCTCTGAATTCTATGAATTCCCTGAAATCCTTTATCTCTAAATTCCATATAATACTTGAATTCTCTGAATTCCCTTAGTTCCTTGAATTCTCTAAAATCCTTGAATTCTCTGAATTCTTAGAATTCCCTCAAATCCTTGAATTCTCGGAATTCTTGAAAATCTCTGGATTCCTTAAATTCTCTGAATTCCTCAATTCTCTGAAATCTTCAATTTCTCTAAATTCCCTAAAACCCTTAAATTCTCTGAAATCCTTGAATTCTCTGAATTCTCAGAATTTCGTGAAATACTTGAATTCTCTGAATTCTTGAGAAACTCTGCATTTCGTAAATTCTCTGCAATCTTTGATTTCTCTAAATTCCCTTAAATCCTTGCATATTCAGAATTAAAAGTAGCAGGCAATTTTGTACGTTCAAAATTGAAACCCGACAATTTAGAATATTTAAATTTATAATTATCAAATTTAAACTGACTATCAAGCCTTTCAATATGAGATTTTGCAAGTTTGAAAGATTGAACGATGCAATTGGAAACCTCTAAATGTTGAGACTTTTAAGGCAAAAAAACTTGAGTTTCAAGGCCATACAAATTAAATTGTATAAGAATTGCGCACTCGAAAATAAAATTTTAAGTTAAAATTATAGAAATTTTTAAAATGATAAAAATATTACCAGTAAGTATCATATCATATATTATATTGTGAAATAAAAAGTCATTGGACAGATTTTTTGACTAAAAAATGTGATTTCTGCAAAAACATCTGTCATTTTCACCGTTAAAAATTGAAGAATTTCAAACATTGCGTAAAAATTTTGAAAATGATATGCGCTTTGATTGGAAACTTTGAAAGTAAATAAATTCAAACTTGAAGCATTAAAAATAAACAGTTCCAAAATTTGTTTAAAATTGAAGTATTCTTAAATGAGGATCTTGAAACTATGTTATTAAAAATGAATCATTTTTAAATTTTGCATCACGCTTTTTAAAATGTACTCACCTTAATCTAAAGTGCAAAATTAATCAGTAGACAATCAATGATAAAACATTGCCATGCAAGGTGAACAACTTCATGTTGAAGACAATTTCATAAGATATGAAACTGAGGTGTATTAGTAAACTGTCAAATTAACGTGATGGAAAAAGTCGCGAGACAAAAGACACGCGAAAAGCCAGTGAAAATATAGGAGCTTCAATTTATACAGAATGAATGATAGATTATTTATAAAAACATTTTCTTAATTGTCTATATTATGCACTAATAAAGTTTACGCTTTTTATCCGTAGCTTAAAAATTCTAAGCTTTTCGTCAAAAATGTTTGGCACAGAACTTATTCTTATCAAGAAACGTGTGCTTGTGGATTTTTTCTTCCCTAGGGATAAAATTGAACAGCCTTCCTTCGATATGTGTACCCCTCGATAAAAAAATATCGCAAGAGCTAAAAAGAAGTTGAAGGACGTGGATCTCGCGAAACTCGCGTATAGGTACCCTTGGGGGCGGTTCATTTCAAATGCCACATCAAATCGTGCCGTTCGAATCTATGGTGTCGCGGCCAGACACTATAGACTCGTATACGGTGTTATATAAAAAAATATGCAGTGCACCCCGTACGAGGGTAGCATGTGCGGCTTACGGCCTGGGGCTCGGTAAAATATTCTTCGACAATGTCTCTTGGCGAACGACAAGCACCACCAGTACCACCCACCCCCAACTATAACCGCTTCCGCCAGAGTCCTTGCCATTCTCATCAGACGAAAAGAAGAGAAAGTCACGAAGGGTTGAAATTCAAGTTTTTCTTTCAAGGGAAAATCAAGGCTTCTATGGTTTTCAATTCTCTCCTTTGCATCTGTCTCACGGAAATGGGCCAGTATATGTCAGAAATATCAGGATCTGCAAGTGGTCGTTTCTTTTAAATTTTTGTTATTAATTAAATGCTTATACTCAGTGTCCCTGAATAAAATATGGGTAAAGCAAAAATTTCAATGAAAACGGACTACGAGTTATTTCACCGTTCCAGTACCTACCATGCAAATTAAAATCACAGCTGATCCTTTTTATAAAATATTTGATTTTAAAAAAATCTTATATTTGCGGATTACTATTTTTTTGGAAATACATGTTAATCCATAAATAAATGAATAGACAGGTATTTTTGCTTAAGTGTATTTCGTACCAAAGAAGAAAAAAGTATTGTTTTGAGCAATAAGACACAAAAGTAAATATAGATTTCATTTTTACAAGTGCGTGGAAGAAAATTCTACAACTGCTGTAAATTAATTAATTTGTTACTATCTGTTGTTCATTAAAAGATTGATTTTACGATTTCCCCAACATTTAACAACAAAAAATTTTTCAAGCCAAAAAGACAATTTTTTCTACAAAACAGTTTACTTTTCAACCCGAGTATATGAACTTTCAACATAAAATGTAAATTTACAACCGAATAGTTCAATTTTCAACTAAAATGATGAATCTTCAACAAACAAACAAATTAATTTTCAACAGAAAAGTTCAGCATTCAACGAAGTAGTTGAATTTCCAATTGAAAAAATTAATTTTCAAAGGGAAATATAATAAATAGTTGATATTTCAACCAAGAAAAGATTTTTAATTGAAATAAAAAACAGTTTGAATTCAACCAAAAAAATACCAATTTTCAACAAAATAGTTGAATCCTTAACCAAATCAGATTAATTTTAAACCAAACGGTCGCATTTAGGCGACTTATCTATAAAACAGTAAAATTTTCCACCCGAAAATATGAATTT
>CAKNWW010344821.1:1486-11993 GCA_932074435.1 Andricus kollari
ATAAAAATTTTGCTTGATAACGTATTAGGTAGAGGAGAGTACCCGAATATGAGATACCAACTCTGTTTGGTGTGATTTCCGGGATTCTATTAACTGAATTTAAAAGTAATATAGGCCATTTTAAAGGGAATTTAGTTTACCATAAGGTGCTGAAATGAACATTTTTATTAATCTTTGTTTCTTCTGAAAATCTAAAAAATGTAAAAAAATTGCTTTTTCCAAACTCGTCAAACTATTCTCATAATATGAGATACCCCAGGAAATCGCTAATAAAATGCAAAATAAAGTATTATTTTTAATGAAAAACTTTATTGTATGTTTACAAAGTGTTAATCTACTGTTATTCAGATATATTTAGTTTTTGCAGTAGTCACAAACCCATTTGTAAACAGTTTCCCCCGTGCAGTTTTAAATGTCTACTTTCATCCGTAGTACGAATTTAAAAATCCCGTGGCTTCACCCCCACCTACCTAAATACACGTAAAAATAGTTTTGCAATTGCGCTGACGCTGATCACTTTCGCATGTATGTAGAACCACAGGTATCTCATATTATAAGAACCACACCGTACAACTACGCATTTACTACGCCTAACCAGTACATTAAAAAACTTGAACACTATCGATATTTTCCTACTTAGTTATTCAATCCCTATCCCTCCAGGCAGACTTTACTGCTAAATATTTATTTAATACATAATAAATAGGGTTTAAAGACTTCCCTTCAAAGAACTCGACCACCACCGATTTCACAAACAGTTTGCTCATAATCTTTAGAAGTACAATAAAAAAATGGCTTCACAACGAAATTAATTTTTCTTTAAGGGATAAAAATTAACGAATGAGTTTTTAAAGAAAAATCCTGATATCCTTATTACGGAGACTGACAAAGGGAATATCACAATAGCAATTTCTAGAAGTGAATACAACAAAGAAATGCTTGAAATTCTTGATAACAGAAACAGTTTTGAAACAATAGAAAATAACTCTCTTACAAAATTACAAAAAGGTACTGTAAATACATTTCTCTCCTCAGCCTATGGTTTAATTAAAGCTCATAAAGTTAAGTACCCATTATGATCTGTAACATCAACAATAGGTTCTCCAACTAGTAAATTAAAAGAATTACTCATAGAACTCATCGAAGGAATCACGATTCCACAACACCATATTTCAGCCTCTTTTGATGTAATCGTGGGTTTGCCGAACATTCCTTTTGATAAAGTAAGGGACGCTATTGAAAAAAGATGAGATTGTAGTTCTCAACCAAGTTCCCAACGAAGACAATATATGAGCAGCGTGTTGCCAATATTCAGCCAATGAATGCAAGATATCAGCAGGATTTTGTCAATATCCAGCCAAGGAAGGCAATATATGAGGAGTTTGTTGCTAACGAACTAACTTGAAGGAATCAACGCGAACGAACTAACCCAAACGATTGAACACAAAAAAAACGAACCAAACGAACCATCACGAACGAACCAACCCAAACGATCCAGCCCGAATGAACCCGAACGAACTAACCCAAACGAACCAACCCAAACCAATCAACCCAAAAGATCCAACCCGAACGAAACCAAATATACCAAACTGAACAAACCAACCCAAAGGAACTAACACAAGGGAGCACGCCCAAACGAGTCAACAGAAACGAACCAAAGCAAACCATCAAACCTATCCAACCCACGCAAACCAACCAACCCAAACAAACAAACCAACCCAAAACAAATAACACAAACTAATCAAAACCAACCCATACTAAATAAACCAAACCAACTCAAATCAACCCACGCAAACCGACCAAACCAAACCAACCAACCCAAAACAACCAAACCAACCAATCCAAACCAATCCAAACAAACCCCAACCAACCCAAACAAAACAAACCAAACCACCAACGCAAACAAACCAAACGACCAACCCAAACGAACTGACCCGAACGAACCATCCCAAACGATTGAACGCAAACAAACCGAACGAAAATAACCAACTCAAACCAATCAACCCAAACGAACTAACCCGAAGGAACCCAAACGTACCAAACCGAACGAACCAGCCCAAAGGAACTAACACAAGCGAGCACGCCCAAACGAGTCAACAGAAACGAACCAAAGCAAACCGTCAAACCTATCCAACCCACGCAAACCAACCAACCCAAAACAAATAACACAAACTAATCAAAACCAACCCATACAAAATAAACCAAACCAACTCAAGTCAACCCACGCAAACCGACTAAACCAAACCAAACCAACCAACCCAAACCAAGCAATCCAAACCAACCCAAACCAACCAATCCAAACGAACCTTAACCTACATCCTGGTCATACCTTGCCTTCATTGGATGAATATTGACATCTTATTTTTCTTTACTGGATATTGATTACCTGCTCATATCTTATACTTATTGGCTGAATATCAACAATAAATGAGAAGTTCACTATCAATGACCTTGGAAACTGACCTGCATCTAACGGTCATGATTTAGTTAGAATTTTTCCCCTAGAGCGCAATAACTTTTGTAGGGAATATGTCTTTCGAGGTGATGAGAACTCCATTTTTACAAAGTTTGATCATCATCGATAGGGATCCATTTCATGTACATTTTGTACCTAGTCCTTTTAATACCAATAAGATCTGTTCTCTCACCGATTTTAACTGAAACCGTCATGGAAGATTTAGAAAATAACTAAAGTTTTTAATAAAATAAAAAATTTTTGTGAATAATAAATTAGAAAAAGTAGGCTTTCAATGTATTTTCTATGCAAGATATGTTGATAGCTCAGTTCTATGTGTAGAAGCAAATAAAATTGATATCCTTCTAAATGCTTTCAACAGTATACAACTATACACCCGAGATTACAATTTACTCTAGAAACTGAAAAAGACAAATAACTAAATTTTTTGGACTTAACAGTAATTAAAACGAATGAGGTTAAAATGATGACTGGTTGACATCGAAAACCATATTTTTCAGGACGTACTTTGAGTTTCCTTTCGAATCATCAGATAACAAATAAAATTGCGATTGTAAAAAATATGGTTGATAGAGTTATAAAATTGTCACATCAAAACTTTTATAAAAAGAATATAGAATCATGCAAACAGGTTCTTTTCTTGAACTACTATCCATCTTTTTCATAGAATGACATGTAAAAAACAGGATTCATTAGATAAATCGAAAATACAACAATCATGACAACATAATAATATTAGAGATTTTAATAGATTTAACGCGGTTGTTTTACCTTATTTTGAAAAAATTTTAAAGACCTTCAGATTATTATTAAAGTGAGAGAAGACATATTATTTGAAAAAATGAATAAGCAGAATGTTATTTATAAAATAAAATGTAGGAGTTTTAATGCAGTATATATAGGTCAAAAAAGAAGACTGCCAAGGATAAGGAAAGATGAACACAAAAATAATTTTTATAGAAGTAACAAATACCATAACGTTCTTTTGATTGAGATGATATGAAAGTTTTATATAATAAAAAAAAGTAAGAGGGAATTCATGGAAATGCTATACATAAAAATAGAGGGAGACAATTCAATAAATTAAAAAAAGGATCTTCAAGATACAATGCCTTTGATGGTTTTATTACATTTTTATAAGAAACAATTGTATTTTGGAAATTCTGATGATTGGTTAGTTGAACAATTATCAAATGCATAAAAGATTTTGGAAATATTAAGAATTAACAAATTTATTTAAAAACTGTAAATAGCATTTTAATAAGAAACTTGAAATTCAGAACTACAGCTCTAACTAATAGTAGTAATAGTTTACTTGTTTTGAAACCTTGGTTCATACAAAGAAGTTACAGTGATTCTTTATACTTCAATACAGGCTAAGAAATAAAAAATATAAATGTAAATATAAATTTGAATCAGTGAGAAATGGGTCACTGAATCAAATCAGTAAAAATATTCACTGATTCACAATACAATCTCATTGTTTCAAATAGCTAGAAATGGGTCACTGATTGCAATCAGTAAGGATTTTCACTGATAATTAGTAAAATCCCCCTGATTCAAATTTAGAGGGTAGTAGTTTCCTATTAAAAATTTTCCTGATTTGAAACGCTACAAAATTCATCATTTCTTGTGAATTAGTTCTTTGAGATCCATTAAAATATTATTACTATACTGAAATTTTATGAGATTTGATAATATTTCCTGATATCCTGAAAAGATTATTTCCTGAAGATCCTGGTTCTGTAAAATTGTTCCATATCTTCAGAAATTCTAGGAAATTCTTTTAAATCACGTGAAAATTTTTTCAAGTTCCTTAAAATCGTTCAAATCCTTCAAAAACCCTTGAAATTTTTTTTAATATCTTGAAAATGCCTTCAATTATTTTTAAATTCCCTCACATATTTAAAATCTGTTTAAAACCCTTAAAACGTTTGAAAGCTCTCTGAAATTTTTTGGAATCTTTTAAAATACCTTAAAATATTTCCAATCCTTTGACATCCCATTAAATTACTTAACTTAGTTGAAAATTTCTTAAAAACTCTTAAAATACCCTAAAATATTTGAAAAACCTTTATATATTTTGAAATCCCTAGAAATGTTTAAAAACAAATCGTTTCAATTTCAAATCGTTTAAAACTCCATTGAATTACTGAAATCAATTGGAAATTCCTTTAAACTTTTTTAAATATTCTAAAATCTTCAAAACACTTTAAAATCTTTGGTAATTCCTTAAAAAATTTTGAATATCTTAAAAATGTTTTGGAATCTTTTAAAATACGCTAAAATATTTTAAATCCTTTAACATCGTTTGAAATATCTTAAAAATTTGTAAAGCTCTTGAAAATTTCTTGGAATTTTAAAAAATACCCTAAAATGTTCATAATCTTTGAAATCCTTTCAAATGATTTAAATATATTAAAAATTCTTTGGACTATTTTAAAATACCCTGAAATCTTTCAAATATTTTGAAACTTTTTAAAGCTGATTAAAATTCCCTGGAATTTAAAAAATACCCTTGAAAACTTGAAATCTTTTGGTATCCTTTCAAATTATTTGAATCTATTGACAATCCCTTGCCACCTTCTAAAATAACCTAAAATATTAAAATTTCCTTGGAATCTTTCAAATTATCCTAAAATCTTTAAAATTCTTAAAAATCTTCGGTAATTCCTCGAAAATTTTAAGTCTCTTGAAAATACCTAGGAATCTTTTAGAATACCCGTAAAATGTTTATAATCTTTTAAAATCTTTGTAACCCCTTCAAGTGATTTAAATTTATTAAAAATTCTTTGGAATCTTTCAAAATATACTAAAATATTTCAAATCGTGTAAAACTTTTCAAAGCTCATGAAAATTTTTTGGAATTTTTAAGAATACCGTAAAATCGTTAAAATCTATAAATGTGACGAGTATAAAAAAGCAATTTTGCGAACATCGTTGTTTGAAACTGCAATACTTTTTGTGATAGTTAGATTATTTTTTTATCGGACTCAAATTTACAGGATGAACTACTTTCAACATATACAAAAAAATTGCTTTTTCAGCTCATCCTATTATGGAGGATGTCTCATTACTTCACAATCCGCCAAAAATATAGTTGAAAATTAAGAAAATGATCGTTTGTCTAAAAATTATTTTTTTAATATGCGAGTTATGGAAAGAAGTCCAAGCAGAAAATTGTTCCTTTCGAAAAGTTCTACAAAAATTTAGTTTTCCATTATTCAATAGCTTGCACTGTTTTTTGAGAATTATCAAGGATATAATTTTTTTCCCAAAATTATTACTGATTGTTTAAATATTAACCATCAAATACTAAAAAACCTACCCAACTTCTGAAATAATCAATCTATTCGTACCATTTTTGCCTGAAAGAAAAGTACATTTTTTTTAACAAAATGTTTAGGATGAAAATAGGTCCTACAATATTTTGTATAAGTATGTAATTTTCAAATTTATATCGAAATTATTATTATTTCTGTAAATATGCAAAAAATCTATAACACAAGTCAATCTAAATTTTTCCAGTTTGATAAAAGAAAAGGAATAGACAGAGAACGTTGTTTACAAGCGGTCCCGAATTTAGCATCCAGTCGATTGTGAAATGCTAAAAATTCTTTAAATATCTTTGCTAGAGTCAAAGTAACTTCACTCGAAATACGAAAACCAAAGAGGAAAACGCATGTCGTTCAACATTCGTAATTGATATTGAGTATAAAGTTTCAAAGGAGGTCATTTATAGAAGTATTAACATTTCCTCGAAAAATTCCTAATATGGTATTTTTGTACCTCTGAACTTTTCAAATCACTATCCTAACACTGATCTTTAAAATAGGAATCTGTAAAAAAATGGATTCTGAAAAACGCAAAAAAATTAATATTTTGATAGAGAGAGGGAAAGTATAAAACTCTTTTTTGTCTAACACTCCACCCTTAAAAATTCCAGTTTGATCCCCTAACTTCTCCTGATGTATATGTTTATTAAATTTAGACAAGAATCTTTGAAAATATAAACTCAAAGAAATTACAATTATGTAAGAGAATTGCACAAACACCCTTAGAGTAGTAAGTTTTCAAAAAACAGTTTTTTTTCAAACTCAAACTCAACATAGTCAATTTGTGGAACCAAATGTCTTTATGCATTAACAATTAATGCATTTAATTTTAGAGATCAAATCTGAAACGAATATTTTTTTTTTAATTGAAATTATGTACTGACATATAGCAAATATCCAATTTGGCATGCAGAAAAAATGAACCGGATTTTTTGTTCAAAACTATCCCTTCCCAGTTCAACTTGAACCAAATTCCGTTTATTTTGCTCGAAATCAGATTCATATGAAAGTGAATTTTTCTTTCATATATGAAGGAAAAATTCATGCATCAAATTAGATTTTTTTTAGGTCAAGTTTTTTCAGGGGGCTCACCTTGCCAAGTTTATAAATAAAAACAATCTGTATTCCACTTTTTTGTGTTTTGACATTTCTGTAGCGACCCAAATAAATAAATAAATTGTCTACACGGAAAAAACGTGACAAAGGGCTAAATTTCAACTTCAGATATTTCTGCTTCTTCTCAATTAACCAAATCACTGAAATTGAAAAATAAATCTATCAGAAGCTTCATAATTTACGGTATAATTAATTATTGTTTTTAACAATAAGCTGTGAACATTAAAATTTGATTAGTTTTTTTAACATTTTGTAATAGAATTTCAGATCAATATTTAAAATATTCAAACTTGGACAAATTCTTTAAAATTTTTCAATATCTATTCATGATATAGGAATTGCAATAAAATGTTGCTACATTTCTGTCCTTTGCAGTACAAATCGCATCAATTTACTACTTGAATTTTTTTAGTTTTTGGAATTAAAATAAAGTTTGTGCAAGTTACGCAAAATTTTTGAAAATGTTTAAAACGTAATTTTTTTAGTTTCTTCAATTCTACATCAGGAAAAAAGAAACATAATATTATTTTGTTTTTAAGAACAAACATTATACTACTAAAACTATACTTATAAAAAATTCAACACCATTGTTTATCCTACAGGTAAAATTACACTATATTTTTTAATTTTATATTTTATTTAGGTAAAAAAATCCGAACAGAAGACATTAACAATCTAAAATTTTTGTTTATTTCTTTTGGATGCCAAACCAAATATTTTTTGCTCAAATCAAGTGACTCAAGTGGTATAAATAAATAAAATAAATAATAAAAAGTAAATAAATCAAGTGAATTTTTTCATAGAAGAATACTTTTTTTATATTTTCATTAAGTATTTTCCATTAAGAACCTTGAGATCAAAAAGTGAAATTTATTTTTTATTGGTGAAAATAATCTTTATTAGTACATCCGCTCTTGTGCACAAGCATCATTGCATTTATCCCAAAACTTAAAACTTATTGTATGTGAAATAAAAATAAAAAAATAAAAAAAATCAGAGAAAAAAATATATATACAAAATTTGAAACAAGTGTCCTTCTACATGAAAAAAATCAGTTTTATTTTTCACCTTCACTTTTGATTGTCAAATATTTATTTTTTATTATTGTTGAAAGAGTTTAATGTTGCTCATTTTCAGAAATAAAAAAAATAAAAATCCCATATTTATAACCTTAAAGCTCCTAAAGGGAAAGACCAAAGCTTTTTTTTGAGACAAAGAAATTGAAAACAAAATTATTTTTTCACACAAAATTCTAATTTTACTTCATTCAATTAAAAATGTATATTTTGTTTATTATTATTTTCGCATGAGCCAAACAAATATATAAAAATACTATAATAAGGATAAGATAAGTATTCAAAATTAAAGAAATATTATAATATAAATAAAAGATATTTTCTATTATTATTAAAAAATATTCATATTTTGAAATTAAATTTTCTTATATCAGGAAAACATGAAAGAGTCATGGAAATTTCGATAAACTGAAGTTTAGGGGTGATTCGTAAAATTGAACTGTTTTGTTGGAAAGTAATTTTTTATGGTTTAAAATAATATTTTTAATTGAAAAACTAACTATTCTATTTTTGCATGTAAGTTTATCGTTTTTACTTGAAAATTCAATTATTTTGATAGAAAATTCTTATTCTTGGGTTGAAAATTCAACCTTTTTTTTATTCTTGGCTTTAAAATTCATAAGTTTTGTAGTAAATTAATGCTGTTGTTCAAAGTTCATATTTTCGGGTTAAAACACAACTGTTTTGTAGAAATATCGTCTTTTTAGCTTGAAAATTCGACATCTTGGAAACCATTTTTTTTTTATTGACTCAAAAATGTTGTCTTTTTTGGTTAAAAATTCAACTATTTGGTTAAAAATAAACCTGTTTGAGTTGAGACTTCCTCTTTTTTGTTCAAAATGATTTTTTAACTTAAAATGTATGCTTTTTAGTTGAAACTTTATGTATTTCGTTCAAAATTTTTTTTCTAGAAAATTGATCTTCTTGGTTGAAAATTTATTCATGAAAATTTAAATAAGGAATTTTCAACTATGATGATGAATTTTAAACAAACAAAAAAACAGAATTTTTACAAAGTAGTTCAACTTAAAACCAAGTAGTTGATTTTTAAATTAAAAAGAATGATTTCTCAAAGAAACATGTAATAGTTAATATTTCAACACAAAAATATTTGAATCATGAATTAAAAACAGTTGAATTCAACCCACAAAAAAAACTAGTTTTCAACAAAATAGTTGAATCCTCAATAAAAACTGGATTTTTCAACCAAAAATGAATAGTTACATTTTCAGCCAAGAAAATTAATAGCTTACCAAAAGATAGAATGAATTTTCAGCAAAATAGTTCAATTTTCAATCAGAGATAAATTTTCAACTATTATGATGAATCTTAAAAAAAAAGTAATTTTTAAGAAATGAGTTCAGCATTCAACAAAAGAGTTGAATCTTGAACTAAAATGCTTATTTTTTAGAGAAGATTACTTTACCGAAAAAAAGAAGTAACAACAAAATATGAATATGAAGAGGATATAAATAATGACTGAAGTGGAAACTTATTAATGTTGGTATATTTTCTAGAAAAATATAATGACGTAATGAAACAGGTAGTCAGAATGCAAAAAGTTCAACGAAATATTTGAATCCAGCAATACAGAATTAAATGACAGAATGCTTAAGCAAAGAGTTCATCAAAAATTGATTTCCGAAATTAAGACAAGTAGTTTTTCTGTATAATTGACACAACTCAAGGTATCACTAAAAAAGGCCAGTTAAGCTTAGTACTAAGGTACGTTGAAATTCAAAGAAAAGGAAATGGCGAACCATTCAATTTCAAAATTAAGAAAACTTTTCTAAGACTTAATGAAGTTTTAAATCATACTGCTAAAGGTATGACCGACGAAGTGCCTGAGATATTGTTTGAGGATTCGATTGACATAAAAAAGTCGTGGTCCGCAAATATAAAATTAATTCAACCAAATGCTTTGTATATTCATTGTGGAAGTCACAATTTAAAACTGGTTATCGATGATGCATATGCATCTTCTTTAAGAAAAGTATAAACAGATGGGTTCTACTATCGCAATTTATAGGGGATTCAAGGATAATTCTGAAAAAATTAAAGTCAGGAAGATGGTCAGACAGAAAACATCGATACGATGGTATAATTCAAGCGCTCACAAAAATACGATTCATCAGTTCAAAGAAAGATGAACTCGACAAAGTAGCTAGAATTAAAAAAAATATTGAGAAGATTGAATTTATAATGATGTGCACAATGCTTTGCAAGATACAAAACGATGTAAATTTTGCAACAAAATTGCCGCAAGCAGAAAATATAGATTTAATTCGAGCATTTGAAGTCTTAAACATCGCAAAGGAACGTTTGAAAAAATACAGACTTGGGAATGAAAAATGTAAAAATGAAGCTACACAAATATCTCAAAAATGGGATATTAAACCCCCTCAGAGAATTGGTCTCTTGTCTCAAAAGGATGCTTCTTGATACGAGTAGAATTTCCTCTTAAATTTAAGTTTAAGTGGAATTTCATTTTTCTCAAAAAGAAT